>JAVRXN010000001.1:76653681-76789169 GCA_033556935.1 Timema podura | reverse complement strand
GCGTCACTCTTGTAAGAGATTGGATTGTCAGTGAAGGGAAGTTGAGAGTTCGAGTCCCGGTCGGTTGTCCTGAAGGACTTTGCTCTTAAAGGGTTTCCCATCTCATTCCATTCAAATGCGGATACAATCCCTCAACATTATTTGTTCATCGTCCGTGCCCCTCTAATCTAACTAGGAGAATACACCGGGGGGTGGTAAAACGCAATGCAAAAAAAGAGAGAGAGAGCGTAATAAAGTGGCTACAAAATTTACAAAACTGCTTTTTGTGTTCGTAATGTATTTTTGAAAATATTATAAGTGATTTTTATTACGTAGGTTACATTGTTATTTAAATTTGGCTTTGGGTAATAAGCCTAACTAATCTTAATATATATAATTCTTCTGTACGTGTGTATGTCACTGAACTCCTCCTAAACGGCTGGACCGATTTTGATGAAATTTTGTGTGTGTGTGTTTGAGTGGGTCCGTGGATGGTTTAGATTCACAATTGGACCTGGTAAGTGGCGCTGCAATCGGGTTCTAGGAGTTTTTTTATTTGTTAGGGATTTTTTTTTGGGGGGGGGATTTTCTTAAAGATTTTTTGCATATCAGAACATATAACCTCAAAATTTCACCACCCCCACCGACCCCCGCAATATTTATAATAATGAATATAATATTAATAATTGACCGTTAAAACCTTCTGAAATTTGTAAGTAAGCATCGCAATTTTTTTCGATACTGCTGATATTTGTGGAGTTGTGGGTGATATACCAAAAATGAAAAGATGTTTTATTTTGTATGTTGTCTTGACAAACACTGAATTTGTAATATTTATGTTGCTCACTAATTGGAGTTCATTGTGAATTTGTAATTGTGATGATCACATAGTATTTGTTTTATTATCAAAATCAATTATGCCACCCAAACGAAAAGCCAACGTTCGGGCAGGACAACGTCTGTCGGGTCCGCTAGTAATATGTAAATGTTTTCGCTCTAAGAACGATCAGAAAAGTAGACTATTGTATTCGATAAGAAGCACGTACTGAGAAATATATTTTGTTTAACATTTGGGGCTATCATTTTATTTACTGTAGATACACGGGAATATCAATATTTGCAATTTTTCTAGTTTTATTTTAGTTTCTATCATGTAAACCATTTATACCTTAGAGAATCGAACTACATTTTGTTTTAATGAAGAATGAAAGTAACTTATATACATAATTACATAGCTATCACCTGACATTAATCAGAAGGATATTACCAAATTGTCAAGGAGAAATGTTTTTCCTCTGTTAATTTTGATTAATGGGAATTAAAATTTAAATAGTAGTGATGCCTTGCCATTGTTGAATCTAAACTTATTTTTTAAATTAAATCAAAAGCAGTTTATTACTTTAAAATAAAAGCCTACCTGTCTAATAAAATATTGCCACATTTATTTTAACTATTTAGACCCACTGGTTTTAAAATTATTAAAAATAAATTTAGCCCTATATCAAATACTAATTATAGGTCTAAATCTAAATCAGTCTTTAAATTTAGTTCACTGGACCATAATATAATAATTGTAGATTTAATCAAATTTTCTATGTAAAGCTTAATTGAAAGAATACATCATTACATTACTTCTGAAAAGTTACACACTTTAATAGCATTGTGTAGTGATTAACTAGGGACATTGAAAACATAGTCATTACCTTTCCTTTAACAAATATTAGAGATAGGATATTTGGATCTATGATATATGGATTTAAATAAACACTTTTTGTCTGTATGTTAAAATATTATCTATTATAATTTTAAACTTACCTATTTTTTTCTGAAACTTTAGGCTATAGCTTAAATCACAGGTTTCAGTAAACAAAACAGTTAAAAAATACTTGAACGCAAAGACCAAATAAAATGATCATAGTTCATTTATATATTTTTAAAATTTTACATTATTGCCAAAATTTAATTAAAATCCCAAGTTATTATTTACTCATTAAGTGTTAGTAAACTCTTAGCAAAAAAAATAAAGTAACACAAAATATAAATTTATCCCATACGTAACACTTTATTTTTAAAAATTACGGGTTGAATAAAAAATAAATAGGATCCACCATAACATTTGACAAGTATTTTAAAAATTTAGGAAAAAAAAGAGTTTCTTGTTTAACTTGCTTAAATTTTTAAAAAAATACACAATTTTGTTACGTATGGGATATCTAAATTGTTTATATTTTTTTTAATACTAAATTTGTCGATCCCAACAACTTTTTAACAGTCATTACTTTTATATTATTGTATAGTGTTTATAATTTATAGTTAATTTGTTTCCAATTATATTCTTGTGATGTTTAAATATATAATTGTAATGTCTCATACGTAACACACAACATTTATTTTTAAAATTATTCATTTAAGGTGAAATCTGAATTTATTACAACAATATATAATTTATTATGTTGTAAAATACAATATTTTAGCTTTCCAATGATGTAACACATATTGAACTTTCAGATATTTCTTTTGTAAAGTCAAATACTGTGACTTTACCGGTGAAGTCTCTCACCAGGTCGACAATCACGTTCCTCTCACGTTAGATGCGACATTCTATGCGTCTTCCCACTAAACAGACCCCACAGAAAAACTTATTTTCTTCGGAGAACGACATGCCGTTCAAACATCGTTTTTCGCCATCATTTTTATTTTGTACACGCTCAAATGTACAAGTCTCTGTTGCCACCTTTTAAGTGACGTAATTGTGGCAATGTTCGACACTTCTTCACCGTCCATGAGAAGCCTCAAACGTTATTGGTTGGCACTATCTTTCACTCCAATCACTGCGATTGTCCTATCAGGATACTGCAACTCGCACACACGCTCTCTTTCTATCATCATGAAACCTCGTGACTTTGCTGTCTCAGTAGAAAAAGGTTTGTTTCCAAACTAGGAACATGCTGTACGTTTTCTAAGACACACGGCTCCCAACTATCACCATTCAACATCGACATGTGGTTGAGCCGTGTCCACATATCGGTACCTTTGCACCATTAGCCACTCTCATTATTTTCCTGAGGAGTTCTCATTCAGTTCACTGATCCACTCTTTTATACTTGCTATGTGCTGCGACGCACCCGAGTCAATGATCCACACGTCTTTCAAAGCACTGTTTGTAATTTCACTTGACAGTACCATGAACGCAACTGACGTTTTATTCTTCTTATTTGGGCACTCACACTACCAGTGTCCCACTTGGCCACAACTATGACACTTTGTTACCTTCTTTTGGTCTTAGTTGAATTGCTGTCCTTGTTCTTGTTGTTACTTATCCAAATCCTTGAGCTTTGTTTGCCTTTTCGGGAAGAAAATGTGCCACTATCTAGTTCTCTTTGTTCTGCTGGTCTTCTTCCTGGCGCAGATGAATTAACAAGCTGTTCAAGTCTCTCCCTTCTCTTATCTTGTACCATACTGTCTTGAAACTTTGATAAACATGGTGTCAGACCTGGTGAGTGATGATCCTTATCATCCTCATGTTGTTGGAAAGCTTTTCACCTTTATCTTCAATTACATAGCTTTGGACACATCCTCTGTTACTGGCTCATCTTCTGTCATTTGTAGACAAAAATTCCTCAGAGAGTGTCATAGCCACCACTTTACTCTTTTCTAGGGAATGGCACTCAACTTGTCATATATTTCTTTTGCTGTGGTACAAGTCAAAACATTTATATCCTCTTCATTCCCCAGGGATGATATTAGAGCCACCATTGCCTTGCCATCATTTGCACTAAACTCTGCTTTTTGTTTTGTCCAAAATTTATAGTTGCTACCATTGAGCTTGTGGGTTATTTTTTATTTAAATGTCTTTATTTCTGCTGGCGAAGTTAAGGTGTTACACCTTGCCTTACACTTAACCAGGGTTACAACTACCGACATTGATTAACTAATTTTTTTTTACACAGTCTACTTTATTATAACTACTATTTTATACTTTGCTATTCGGCGAAAATACCATCTGAGTTACAACGATTTCACACAAACAGTGAACTTACACTAGTTGAAATGAACTGACCATCGACTCAAACGGAATAATGGTTGACTAACGATTACCGACAAAATAAACGATACAAACTTTTCAACTTGAAAAAATTCTTTCACTCATATTATACTTATAATTTTATTATTTTGTAAACGTACCTGGGCCCATAGCCTGTTGAATAAAACGCTATGAAAGAGGTTATTAAGTCTAATTAAGAAAGAATCGTTTATTCAACAACACAGATACAAGTAATGTGAATACACATTGTTACATCGAAAGCGAAGAGAAGCTAAAAATGAGTAATGTAGTACTCGTATCATTATAGAAACTGAATATTACTAGCTCTATGCAAGTGACACATAAAATAGTCTCTAGATTATATGCGGCGCCGTTTTTTTAAATAAATATAAAATAAAAATAAATGTAATAAAAGAAAACAAACGTGCACAACACAAAAATAATTCATACTACACGCGTATGCCAGTAACCAAACTATAATAGAAACATGTCGATTCACGAGTAGCGAGTGCTACCAACTTAATCTCGCTTGCATACATATCACACGGCAGCACCTGCCATTTGCAACGCTAGAAAACACTGTTCCAGCGCAACCCTATATCCAAGATAAAACTAGCACCGTAATATTTAGCTTTTAAAAAGTTAAAAATATTGGGGGTGCTTAGCACCCTTGAAAATATTTTTGTGGGTGCGTAATATGCAAAGCACCTCCCGCAGTGGGAGTGTGATCAGTTTCAGATGGCCTCTCTAACCTGCACACTGCTCGTATTGGCCGCTGGCGCCATCTTGTCGAATGCGCAGCAACTCGACGGAAGAAGAGGTTGCCCTATCAATTGTGCCCTGGTGCGCTGTGCCGCCATTGAGCATTGATCTCTATAATATAACTGGATGGACATACACATGCACATTCCAAGGACAAAGGCGTGACGCTCAAGTGTATCGTCTGCTACACTGAGGGGGGGACAGATTTAACGGTTTCTTTCAATGTTCTTATGCGAAAACATTTTCTGATGAATAAAAGTGTTATTGTTTGAAAATAATGAAGTATTATACCACACTTTACTGAAGAAACATTTACATTAAAGGATATACAATCCAGTTTTACAGGTAATACTGTACAAATACGAATAAAATCTTTAATATATTTAAATATGTAGTTATCATCTATGTTGTTTACAGTCTGCCAAGACTACACTTATATTTAAAGTTGGTTATTAGCTTGTATATTGGATTCTGAAACCATATTATATTGAAAGTTCGATAAATATAATGAATAAGTTATCTTAAAACTTGATTACATTTGTTTGAATGACACACTTTGTGTAGAAGTCTTGCGTTCAAATGATCATTTAGGTTATTGGCTTGTAGGAAGTACAGTATTTACTAAACCCTGATTTTAGTAATAATCCCAATCTGTAAGGCCTTATTTCGTACCAGAATACTATCATATATATAATATTTTGGTAGGATAAACGGCAATTTAGAACGGAAGTAGAAATTTCCTTCTGGAAGGTCTTTTATACTAACTAAATACTACTATAGGGTAGGATTCTAGTACGAGATAAAGCCTTACAAGCGAGCTTCCTTCAAAAATCATCGTATCTTATGGCTATCATCAACTTATTTAAGAAAAATGAACCCGTTTGGAACTTTTATATGCTCTTCAAAGCTTTAAACTAACATATTTATTTAATTTAACCATTCAAAATTGATGTATTTCATTACTCAATCAAATTAATGAACGATGTATAAATTGCCACATGCCCTTTTATGTGGAGGAGAGAAGAGAGATACCCGAAAGTTTCTTCCCTCTTACACAATGGTATGCAGACGACAAACTCGAAAATTCAGCAGAGTGTCCATCCAGTTATATATAGAGATCAATGCCATTGAGGCAAGTGTCTGTAACAACAAGTATAACGGGGTTTCCTTACCAAGAGATGGATGTTGTCGTTGCTGCGATGTCTGCTATGTCAGCGCAGGTATTTATCAATTTATATTTGGTCTATTGATTCTCAAACCTTACTTTTGCTAGAAATTTTTTTATTATTTGATTATTTTCTCCTCTAACCAATTTAAGTAAATCCTTGTGTATTAATATATTCAGTTAGCGTGACCCTATGGCACATAGTTTTAGTTATATAACATTTAGTTATCGTTTACACTCATCGAAAACATTTACGATGAATGCCAAAATGTATAGTACTGTACTTAAAAAAAATTAAATAATAGTATAATGTTTAGAACAAATTATTTAAAACGGATAGCTAAGTTAAAATTAAAAAATTTAAGAATAGAGAAAATTCTTAGCCTTTTTTTCTTAGAGCATAAGCATAAAAATTGTATCTCATTTCAGCTCTAATTTAGTCTGGCTCATTGTTGTGACTTATGATACTAATAATATTAAATCATTAATATTTATAAATAATATTAACAACATTTTAAAAATATGGCCACTAGTGGAATTTTGTAGGATTGAACTTTATTTTCAAACTAAGACAACCTCTTGTATTAATATTTGTATAGTTTGTGCTCATTGAAAGTGAACAATATGTATACATACAAGGTCAAAAAGAGGAATTTATATCTAAGACGTAAACTCAACTTTAGTTACTTATGATCTGGAAGGCTCGGATTTAAATACCATATGGCAGTACCTTTTTTATTTTAATAGATTTTGTTCATCGACCAAGATTTATTTTATTGAATTTCCTTTAAATACTCTTATTAATTCAAAGTAGGCCTACTTATATTGGCTATCTAAGTTACAGATAACCTCATGTAGCAAGACTCATAAAATAATTAATAATATAAGATTTTAATATATAACTGTGTAAAGGTCCACGTATTTATTTTTGTGAAGTAATAACTAACATACTCCGCGCTACAGATGTATAAACATACACAAGACTAAAATACACATCACCACACATGTTTTATGAAAGTGTTAACTGGTCATTCTATGTAGATCATTATTTATATTCAAATAGTAGAGTCTATTGAGGGAATGATCCCAATGGCAGTCTCTGCTTGTTTCCAGTGGGATGCGATGTTTGTGGAGGTTATAGCCTAATATTATCTACTATATAGGAAAGTAATATACTCAAATAAAAGTGGTAAAAACTATTAAAGCTATAGATTAAGTTTGTTTTGGTTATTCAACTTAGAGTATGCTTGCTGATTTAACTTAGGCTAATTTCGGAGACTCATGTCTCTCTGAGTGACGCTATGCCCTACAAGCGCTTGTTTTGCTACTATCTAAAATAACCCGCCGAGCTAAGATTATCTTCTGCTACCTCTCAATCCGATTTATAATAGTTAAAACGAGTACGGGCATTTTTCACTAAAAGATTCAACACTCTCCCTCCATGAAAATGTGGGTACATATATTTTAAATTCTACATTCCTTCCTTAATATTTTAATTTTCTGACGGCTCAGATGATTGAAAAGACGTGGTTTGAAATATATATATAACTCAATAATTGGTTTTGAACGCTTAAGGGGTATCAAGGGATTGGTATGGTCTCAGAGACAGAAATTGGAGTGTTTCAATCCCTTGTGAGTGTTGTCTGTGTAGTCTGTCTAATACTTGTTTCGATGTTACAGGTAGAAACCGACCTTGTTCACCACCGCAAGTAGGAGTAGCCGTAATATGCCAGGCTGGTCTGACTTGCATCAATAATCGTTGCCAGTGAACAAATTTGGAGTGATGGAAGTTGTATTGTACTAAGAATAATACAAATCTTGAGTAATATAAGTCTTTATGTTACACACACTCTAATACCTCTTAGCTACGGCCACACTAGACTAAAAGGAGGATGGGTGAAATCTAATGAAGATATGAAAAAGGTAAGACATTAGCAAAATTTAAATAACAATATGAATAGTTTATTCAAGGTTAACAAAAATTGAAACAATAATTTACATGGCCTCATAGGTCCATCGGAGGTATGTTGAAAATCTAATACATAATAACATATCATTAGTAAAGTGCAGTTCGATTATGAGAATGTTTCGAAACATAAAACATATCCTTCATTCAACAGGGTCAGTCTGGAAGAGACAACTACTCGACCAAACTACAATATATCAGATTCACAACAGGGAATATAGACAGAACAACCTTAAATGTTGAAAATTAGAACAATTTATTTATCACTAAATATCGAGCCAGATATTTATACGATAAAAAAAAAGGGGCCTAATGGGCATCTTTTAAATTGTTACAAAAGTGTCTGAATCACTACAGTGAATACAGACCGAAAAATTTAGTAAAGTTAAATTTATAATTTAATACCACACATATATTTCAATGAACACAAGAGTTTGGCTTACAGACCTCAAGTCAAACTCCCGTGGGACTATTAAACTTCGAAAAAACTAAAGACGTTAACAAGATCCCAACCTGTTAATAATAAATAATATAAGATACGAAAAAAGCCTAGTTATACCACTAGTAATTTCTATTAAATGATTAGGAAAATATTAAAGTCTAAAACAACCAATCAGCAAAATTTTACGTTATTTAAACATATAATTCAAATAATAATCAAATAAGGAAACATTATCAAAAAGGGAGTTTACAATTTCTAGTAACCACAATATACAGACAATTTAAATTTAATACTTCACGCAAAAATTAATTCATAAACGTATCAATCTAACATATTCAAGTGACATAACAGACACAAACGCCCAAGTGGCGCTAGAAAACAATTGGTGTCCCATATCAAAATTTACTTCCTAAACAAATAACTTTTAGTTATTTTATTACGATTCCTATTCAGGCTTACTCCAAATACTACTTTATTCTAAAGTGCAAAATTAAACAAGCCATAGTTTAAGTCTTTAAAGTAGTTCGATGAAAATAAATATATCCTGATATCGTCCAAGTCCTGGACAGGACATCTCCTGAAGTCGTCGAATCTAATAGTCAACTTTGTCTTCAGATACGCCAAGATTATATAGGTACTAGTTGCTGGGTTTGGAAAGGTGGGAAATCTTAAGATTAGAAAGTGACGTCACATCGGCCATTATGATGCTTGCAGAGGAACACGTACTACATCGATCAAACTTGAGGATTTGCTGCTCTGTCTTGACCACGTACACCATTTGTTGATAGTGCTTTTTTTACTCCTTCACTCGTGACGTACACAATCACGCGTTGTCTTGGTGGTTGAGTCTGTTCCGTTCGCCAGATGGCAGGATAGTCACCGTCTACTTCTCGAGTGAAAAATCCGTCGGCCCCCATTTGTGTAACTTTGACCAGCCCGCTCGGAACATCAATTGCTGGCTCACCAAGGCTTGTTCGTCCCACTCTTCAATCTAGGACGCGACGTGTATAATCCAGTCTTGGGGGTTGTTCTAGCCAGAAGATACAAAGGGTTAGTACATGGAAAGTTTGTGATTTAGGGAGTTTTTTCTTGTTTAATATTGTTTTTGATATAGACTGAAACTACCTTGGACTACAATAGAGAAGGTTACTATTGCAGGAAGATGATTAGTTTTGATACTATTCGGAGTGGGTAGTATGAATCTAAAAGAGAGTCTATGCATGTAGGTTAATATGGGTTTGGGTAGTATGGTGTAACAAAACGTTACATTTGTCTAAATGAAACTTATGACAAATATGCTATCCTTCCTGCTCTCATAGATCGATAAACGGAGATTATTACTATTTCCTTTAATTATTCCACCGTCCGCAAATAACTGCACGTCGGGCTATCCGCACTCGTGGGGTAGGGATTACGAATGTACAATCTAGAGGCACTGTACTCGTACTTGCGCGAGGGGAAAGTGAAAAACAATTTAGGAAAACTTGTCATAGTAATCCTAGACAAGATTCAAACACCGACCTCACCGTCAGCCGCAAATCAAACCCAACGATTTGACGTTTAGTACTCATGCCTACATAATGTCAGGCTACAACCACTTCAGTGGCCGCATAGTATAAGGTGTTAGTCTCATAGTAGACTAGACTTCCGATGACAGGAGATCAAGGCTCAAATCTCACTCGGGTGTACTGAGGGAGATTTTCCAAAATTGTTTTTCAATCACCCTTTATCTCTCCACGCGAATGCGGATACACTTCATCTAAATAAAACCTTCATAATCTTTAAAACCATTAGCGTGATTAGTATATAAGCGTAGGTGTAGTGTAATTTACAATGAATGAAAACTAAAAGAAGCCTCTGGAGGACCAGTGTTACGAACACGGACAAATGAACTGTTTGGTGGAATGGAAATGGATAGAGGCAACTCACCTTCACTTTATGTGGTCTGACTGGTAGTATCTTGACACAATCCTCTTCAGTGACGCACACTAATAAAAACTAGACCACTTCCGGGTGAAGGTTCACGGAACCTTTTTACTTCTGTCTCGATCGAGTCTCCGTGCACGGCACAATTAAATCAACAAAGCTAAATAAACCGCGCCAGCGACACTTGGCGGGAAAATAATAGACCTAGAGTGGTTCAAATATGGTCTTGTTGCCTCAAAAGTGGGGAAGGTTAAGGTAGTATATGAAACACCAAACAAACAGACTAAACCTCAACAATAACAATCAAAAACACAAAACAAAACAAACACTTCACTTTCGAGGCATAAAGAACCTAGATAAAAGGAGCACTATTCAAAGATATAACATAGAGGAATGAAAATGAAGTATAGGAATTAATAATACTCGTCAAACAATAGAAAAATATACAAACATACCGCCCACCAAAAACTAAAATGAGTTTTTTAAGAACAATAAACCAGCAACAAAGATATGTACAGAATAATATTTATAGGAAAATGTATCCCCCCTATTGATTAGGAAGTGGACATAATTTTACAACCGGTCGTTTGAGGGTCCCGTGCTCGGTGCGGACACTTACTACTCTCGTTATCCCATCCCTTCCAGGGTACACCTCTTCTACTCTTCCGAGCAGCCACCTGAGTGGGGGAAGATTGTCTTCCTTTATCAAGACTAACTGTCCTTCTTGTAAATTGACCTTGTTTGTAGTCCATTTTTGTCGCTGTTGGAGAGTATGAATATATTCCCTTGACCATCTTTGCCAAAAGTGCTGATAGGCTTGTTGTATCAACTGCAGCGTTTCAACCTGTTGGTAGGTAGCTCAGTTACGATCTCCTCGGGTGGTCTGGTGAGAGAATGACCCACTATGAAATGTCCTGGTGTCAACGGATCAAGGTCATTCGGATCCGCAGAGAGAGCACAGAAAGGCCTGGAATTTAGCACTGCTTCAATTTGAATGAAGAGCGTGGAGAGGCTTTCAAAAGTAAGTGTCTGATCACCCACCACTCGTTTTAGGTGAGTTTTTGCCAACTTGATACCAGCCTCCCATAGTCCACCAAAATGTGGAGCTGAAGGTGGGTTGAAAGGCCAATTTATGCCTTGGACCGAAAGTTTATCTGTTACCACTTTGGTTTCGGTATGGGATTCTAGATGCCTTTGTAGTTTGTAAAATGGCGCTTGGCACCTACAAAGTTTGTGCCACAGTCGCTATAAATGTCTGAGCACATACCCCGACGGGAAATAAACCGAAGAACGGCATCAAGAAAGGCCCTTGTGCTTAAGTCTGATACCACCTCAAGGTGCACTGCCTTAGTTGCCAAGCACACAAACAAACATAAATAAGCCTTGAGCACCTTAGAATTCCTCAAATCAGATGATTTTATCTGGAAGGGTCCTCCATAATCCATTCCAACTCGCACAAATGGTCTTGATTGCTGCACACGCATTGCTGGGAGGTCCCCAATGAATGGTTGGAGAGCAGGTGCCTTAAATCGAAAACATCTCATACACTTGAAGATCCGGGTCTTTATAACAGTGCGTGCTGAGAGAATCCAGTACTGGCCTTGAATGAGTGAGTGGATTGTTCGAAGTCCAGCATGAAAATGAGATATATGGTAGTGATAAACAATGATATCGGTGATATGACTATTTTTCGGCAACAGAAGAGGATGTTTTGTGTCATACCGCAGTGAAGAATGTCTCAAGCGACCTCCTACCCTCAATAGGCCCTCCTGGTCGAGAAACGGTTTAGGCCCCTCACGCGGGGTGAACATTCCCGGCCCTTCTTTATTTCTTCAAGTTCTGACTCAAACGCCTGTTGTTGAACTTGTTTGATACATAACATGCGGGCCGTCTTGAGCTCCTTGGACAACAATGGGCCTTTACAACGATCTTGATTCTTTACTTTGGAGTTCTGAATAAACCGTGCTAAAAATGCGATGACTCGTTGCATCTTTACCCATGATGAGAAACGTTTTGAGCAGGTCTGCCCACCAAGTATTCACTTCTGCTACTAGACTGGTAACCCTTACAATCTTTAATTCAGGTAACTCTACAGTCACCTCAGGCAGCTTGGGCCAACCTTTAATAGGTTGTTTCAGCCACTCTGGTCCTGTCCACCAGATGTGGAAATTTGTCAACTCTTCAGGATGTAAGCCTCTAGATGCACAATCAGCCGGATTTGAATTAGATGGGACATGTCTCCAATGTTGTGCTGGTATTAATGCTTGAATTTGGGCTACTCTGTTGGCAACGAATGTTTTCAAAAGATGTGGTGACGTTTGAATCCATGCCAAAACGATGGTAGAATCTGACCAAGTATACACAGTTGACACCTGTAATCGTTGTTCAAGGTTCTTCTGCACCCATTACATAAGTGTAGCTAGGATCTGAGCCCCACAAAGCTCAAGCCTGGGAAGAGATAAACTCTTAACCGGAGCTACTCTTGACTTGACGATAAGGTTGTTGACTTAATTTCTCCATCACCCGTGGTAGTTCAAAGATAGACGACTGCTGCATATCCTTTGATAGATGCATCACAAAATCCATGAAGCTGGCAATTAATAGCATCACTGGTTGGTAGGAATCTGTTGATCTTGACATGTGTAAGAACATGAAAGTTTGAACAAAACCTTTGCCACCCTTGTCCGAGCTTTGGTGGAAGTGGTTCATCCCAATCAAGTCTTAGCGTCCACAAAGTCTGCATGAACGCCTTAGCCCAGAACACCACTGGAGATAGCCACCCCACAGGATCAAATATCCTAGCAATATTGAGAGAACTGCCCTCTTCGTTACTGTAACCTCAGAGGGATGTACATGATAAGAGAATGAATCTGATGTGGGGTCCCATTCAAGTCCTAATATCTTAATTATTTGATCTCCATCTTCTTCAAACTTGAGGGGAACTTCACGGTGTTCATTTGGTATCCACTTTAATACTTCAGGGTGGTTGCTAGACCATTTCCTAAGTTGGAAGCCTCCCAAACTTAGCAATTCAATCAACTCGGTTTGTAAACTGAGAGCAGATTCCACTGAATCAGCACCAGTGACTATGTCATCAACAAAAATGTCCTTACAAAGGACCTGGGCAGCATGAGGGTAACGAGGTTTTTCATCAGAAACGAGTTGACGCAGGGATCGCATCACTGAGTACGGAGCTGAAGATACACCATAAGTCAAAGTATTCAATTGATATTCTTGAATCTGTTGATCAGGGGATTCGCGCCACATTATTACCTGGTAATGTCGGTCATCCGGAGTGACAAGTATTTGTCGATACATCTTGCATATATCAGTGGTGAGCACAATGGGATGAAATCGAAAATTCATAACAATTTCCACAATTTCCCTTTGCAGTTTGGGACCCTTCAATAATGTATCATTCAGTGACTGATCCGATGATGTTGCTGCATAAGCGTCAAATACAAATCTCAGTTTGGTGGTTGAACTAGATTCTTTGGATACGCAATGATGTGGAATATAGTATTTAATGTATTGGATCATTGATGGTTCAATGCGCTGCATGTGACCGAGTTCTTCATATTCCTTTAGAAAGGTCACATACTGTTTCTTTAGTTGTGGGTAACGAGCTAGGCGACGTTCCAGCTGAGTAAGTCTCTTGACTGCTTGTTGACGTGACTCTCCCAGCTCTGGTTGTACGTCCTTAAAAGGTAGCCGAACAATGTATCTACCCTCATTGTCACGAGTGTGTGTTGTCACATAGTGTGTCTCACACATAGCTTCATTAGGGTCAATGTGTTAAATCACGGGTAATTCTTCCACCTCCCAGAAGCGTCACAAAACACTGTCAAGCGATGGTTCAGTAGCAACAAAAAAAGATGAGACACTAGAAGTTATAAGTGGTTGAGGTCCTATTCGACCAATTATGATCCAGCCAGAGATGCTATGCAATCCTGAGGGACAATTAGATGAAGTTGAATACCGCCCACCATCAAAGATCTCGGGGTATACATCTGCACCTAAGAGAATGTCAATCGGCCCTGGTACATGAAAATGAGGGTCAGTCAGCTGAAGATGAGCAAATTCCTGAACCATTTCTTTAGAAAGCATGGTTGATGGCATTCCCGATGTGATTTTACTTAGAATGATAGCCTCGGTGATCAACTGAGGGCCATAAACACCACACGGTTTCACCTCACATATCACAACTCCCTTGTTGGTTTGCACAGTTGACTGAGAGATTCCTCTAATTGGAATTTTCAAATTTCGACGTGGCAGGCACAGCCGGTGAGCACAGTCTTCAGTAATAAATGATGATTGTGACGCACAATCTATCAACACTCTAACCTTCTGATAAGCACCGTGCCCATCCTTAACCTGTACTACAGCGGTTCCCAACAAGACTGTAGTAAGGCTCACAGAACTGGTGGTAAGTGAGTTTATGTGTTCACCCCTTGTAACAGTGCCTTCATGGCCTGGTGAATGAGCCTGATGGGTAGCATCACCTTCCATATACCTACTGTCTCTATGGGTGTGATCAGTGTGAGAGCTGGTGAAACTTTGGTTTGAGCTAGACGATCCTTGACCACAAGTGTTAGTGCCTTGATTAATTGACCCTATGTGCAACAATGTGTGATGAGTTTGATTGCAATGTGAACACTTGAACTTTGAGAAACACTCCTTTACTTGATGCGACCCCTTTAAAGAATTAAAACACAAATTATTTGACTTTACCCAATCCCGGCGTTGTATTGGTGTCTTGCTCGTGAACACTGGACACTTATAAATACTGTGGTTAGCTTGACACACAGTGCAGTGACCTTGATTTGAGTCAACATAAAATGATCTTCTCACTCCAACAGGTGAATTCAATTTTTCTTCCATCCTCCTGTTGGTTGCTATATGTCTAGTAGTCACGCTAGTTGGCAGTGATATACCTTGATTTGCAGATGACAGTGCTTTGCATTGATTTTCAAGAAATTCCAAAAGTTGATCAAAGCTTGGTAGTTTGGTAGCCGTGTGTGCAAGTTCAAACATCAGCCGTGTCTCTCTATCTAACTTGTTCAGTGTCAAGTTTAGTAAGATAAAACTCCACTCACAAACTGGAAACTTTAACACATTTAGTGCACCCAAGTTCTCCTTAAATGTGTCCACTAACGCCCTTAAGTTGTGTGGCGACCTTGAGGTTAGACCCGGGAATTGCATTATCTTCTCTAAATGTGTAGTAGCTATTGACCTCACATCTTGGTAAAGTTCTGTAAGAGTCGCCCAGGCTAACGGGTAGTTCTCATCTGACACCGGTAGTGACTTTAATAAACTTAGGGGCTCACCAGATAATGTCGTCAAAAGATATTGAAACCTTTCCACTGGTGTTAAGGTTTTGTTTGTATGAATGAGTGAGACGTACAAGTCATGAAATGTGGTCCAGTCAGTGTTTATACCACTAAATGTGGGCAGTTGCAACTTAGGCAATTTTGCTGATAATGCCTTTACTGGAGGTCCATTATCATTTCCCGACGTGGATGAAGGCTTAGTAATCCGTGAATAAATCTCCTTAACCTGGTAGTATCATGTCAAAGTCCTCAATCAACTTGTCATGTGCTTCAACATCAAAGTCCCTCTTAGATTTGCTTGCCGCGACTCCTAACTCAACGTGAGTTTCTTCAAAATCCTTCCTTAAATGTTCTAAGTCTGAACAATGTGCCTTAAATAGCTCTGGTTTGGTAATGTCACCTTGAACCTGTTCCGACAGCTTGGAAAGTCTATTAACCCGGCCAGTTATCACCTTAAACCTAGCTTCGAGGTGTGCATAAGACATGATGATAGAAACTTAACACAAATTAATGTAAACAAACGGGAACTAAATACAAACGTAAGCAAACAAGAAACTAACTATAAACATAAACAAAACAGTCAAAATACGGCCATAGATTACATCCCGACTCTCGAACAATATCGAATGGTCGACATCACTCGATCACTATTACATACGATGCACAATTGATATGGCTAGCGACTGATCGGTAACTAACAAACGATATATCGAACTGATGCCGCCAATAATCCAACTTACCCAGCATGGCCGAAATATGACGTGAACAAATGATACAAGAAATAAACCAAACAAACAAATAAGTTGCTCTATCCACCCTAACACAAAGAAACGCCAAGGAACATTGAAACACGTATCCTTGGCCCGGATGGACCAAAAATATGTAGTGTAATTTACAAGGAATGAAAACTAAAAGAAGCCTTTGGAGGACCAGTGTTACGAACACGGACAAATGAACTGTATGGTGGAATGGAAATGGATAGAGGCAGCTCACCTTCACTTTATGTGGTCTGACTGGTAGTGTCTTGGCACAATCCTCTTCAGTGACGCACACGAATAAAAACTAGACACTTCCGGGTGAAGGTTCACGGAACCTTTTCACTTCTGTCTCGATCGAGTCTCCGTGCACGGCACAATTAAATCAAAAAAGCTAAAAAAAAACCGCGCAGCGACACTTGGCGGGAAAACAATAAACATATAGTGGTCAAGGTATGGTCTTGTTGCCTCCAAGAGTGGATAAGGTTAAGGTATTATATGAAAAACCAAACAAACAGACTAAACCTCAATAATAACAATCAAAATCACAAAACAAAACAAACACTTTAATTTCGAGGCATAGAGAACTTAGATAAAAGGAGCACTATTCAAAGATATAACATAGAGGAATGAAAAATGGAGTATAGAATTAATAATACTCGTCAAACAATAGAAAAACATACAAACACCCATCATAACCATCAAATAAACAACATTAAAGTAATCCATCACCTCCTAGATTTTAGAACCAATGACCTTGCCTTGAAGGCTGTAGAACCTGGGGTTGAGGGTGCATATCGGGACCTGCATAGGATGCGTACAAGGAGGAGAATAGGGAGCCATTTTGATTTTCCACATTACGCTATAAGGTTAAATATAACTTTAATTATATTTTAAGAAGATTTTAGTTCTATTTTTAATCCCATGCAACCATCTTTAAATTGTCGTGTGGGCTAGAGATGGAGGGTATGGAGCCAGGAGTTAGAAGAAAGGGAGTGGAAAGCCTGTCGAGAAATGCACTGGTTGGTAAAGAAGATGAGGAGTTATTGACATGGGCTCGAGTTTCTAGAATCAACAGGGCGCCAGGGATTTACCACTATGGGTTCGAGTTTTTGGGAACGCCGAGGTGTCGTGTTAGTGGGGCGTCCAGACGTTGAGGGTAAATTACCCTTATGGGGTCAAGGTGTTAGTAGCGTCGGAACGTCGTGTTGGAGGGGGTTTCAGAGCGTCAAGGGTAACTCACCGTTGTGGGCTCTAGGGCTCGGGGGGCAAAACCTGTCAAAAATAATATTAATAGTATCAAAAAGAGAATTTTACAACAAAAATTGGTGTGTCAGGGAGAGAAAGGTAAGTCAAAGGGAAGAAATGTCATAACCTTACGAGGAAACGTGGGTAATTTACCATTATGGGGTTAGGGCGTTGAGGATGTGGTGTAGAGGAGGTATTCAGAATATATCAAGTGCATCAGCATTCGCCTGGAGAAAGAATGTAAATTCATTGCTGGGCTTACGGAATTTGTCATCATGAGGCCGCGTTGATGGGCTTTAGGTTTCTGGCTCCGCCTCTGCTTATAAGCTATAGGAGTGGTGATCTTTGATTTTGGTGGCGGCCATTTTGAATTTCCATATCACGTGGCAATCTTTTTGGATTTTCATATAAAGTTATAAGGATATTTGACGACCATCTTGGATTTCCACATAACTTTTTAAGGTATTTTGGTGGCCATTTTGAATATTCCAATTGATTCATTAGGGTAGTTAATTAATCAATGCAATTAATAAGGGACGAAGAGGTATAATATTATAATATAATAAAGTTGGCTCTTAGCTTGTATTGCCTTTTGCTTTCAGACGCCATATTATATTTAATGTTTGCAAACGCTAATAAAATAATGTGGCTTAAAACTTAATTACAAGTTAAGAGTAGATAGCCAGAGTTATATTAATGGTAATTACTTCAATTAGATATCATATTCTGAAAATTGAAAAATTATACCTGGACACGGGACAAAGTCCCGGGTTCGATTCCCGTGTCCAGGTTTCATTTTTTCAATTTTCAGAATTAATTACAAGTGTTTGTATAACAAACTTTGTGTAGGACTAGTAGTTTTACATTCAAACTATCATTTAGGTTATAGGGCTTGTAAAAAGTATTACACTATTACAATCATAGATAATAATTTATATATTTAAAGTTGGCTCTAAACTTGTGTATTGCTTTCATAAACCATATTATATTTAATGCTCGATAAATATGATGAAATAAGGTCGCTAAAGACCTCGCTACTTTCGTTCGAATGACAAACTTTGTGTAGACTGTAGAAGTCTTAGGTTCAAATGATCATTTAGCTTATAGGCTTGTAGGAAGTATTACTATTTTATCCTGAATCAACTTATTTAAAGAAACAAGTCATGAGTGTTGAACTTAGTTATACTCTTCAAACCTTTTTACTAACACATTTATTTCGTTTAACTAATTATACATTTATATATCTCATATATTCATTAAAATTAGCGAATGATGTTGAAATGCCACATTGCCTTGTATGTGTGTAAGAGAGAAGGAGATACCCGAATGTTTCCTTCTCTCTTACAAAACGTTGTGCAACCGACAGCTCAAAAGTTTTAGCCGCAGATGTCCATCCAGTTTATATTATAAAGATCAATGTGCTCCAGCTCTGCTTATAAGGTATAGGAGTGGCCATCTTTGATTTTGGTGGTGGCCATCTTGGATTTCCACATAACGTTGTAAGGTATTTTGGAGGCCATTTTGAGTTTTCCAAAGTGATTAATTAGGGTAATTAATATATTAGGCCCTAATGTTTAACATACTTTGGCTTTCAATAAAATAAAAGCTCACATTCTATAAATAGTATTTATATAGGCTACCTATTTATGTGAATGTTGTGGCTCTCAAGACTTTCGACTTTCGATGGTTAAAATATAAGTGTGTGGTATGTGTTTTAATAAGAATTACTCATTAATTCACTCAACAAATAAGCGAAGTTTGTTAATGTCATATGCCATGAGATTAATAAGCTGGTAAAATACAAGCATCCAATAATGAGATTTGCTTTGTTCCCTCAATAACTGCACTTTAGCCCGCATTGGTGATCGAATGACTCAGAGAATAGACTGAATTTTTGATGATGGTGAGACTGGATTCAAATTCCAGTCAAGTAAGGGTGAGTTTTAATAAATGGTTTCTGATTTTTTTCCTCCATGCAAATGAGAGTAGGTATCCTCTAAATTCTACATTTATCTTTCTTACACCATTGTGAAAATATGTGGTTAGCCCGAGCGTGCTAGTGAATATGTGATACGGGTGACATAAAAATTTGGGTTCGATTATTGCACAGTTAAATTTTATTTTAGTTAATAATAATTTGCCCCTACAATATATTTTTATTTTAATTACGGTGAAATAGTACGTGAAGAGAGAATGAGTAGACAAATAAGTGGGTAAACAATTCTAGCATACCTGAAAAAGATAGATGAATTAACTTCCTAAATAAAAGCTGTACACGTCAGTCGAGATTATTAACGTTGAGGCAATCCTACCTGTTAGAGATTTTCATCTTAATTCTATTTCGAACTATTCTCATTTAATTTCACTATTTTAAAGTGCCCGAGAAAGGAAGAATTTAGGGGAAATATTCCCACATTTGTTTGAAAAGAGAGTGAGGAATCATCTAGGAAAAATACCTCGGTACGCTCGGCCGAGATTCTAATCCCAACTTCCTTGTCAGTGGAAAACTAGATTAGATGAGCTTGACATTATTCCACATTCCAAGCGTTTGGCCCGTGTTTATTAAACTCACTTTATCTCTAAAGGTATGTTTTATATGACGAGAGCGATACAATCATCGACGACTTCCCATTCCTCAGAAAACTAGACAATAGACAAGACAATACTGATAACTTTGTCTGTGTTCATATCATTGTGTTAAAAAGAATGTAGTTTTGAGGACTTATGCCGGCATGCCATACAAATTTAAGTCTTATGAATTTAGGTCTTGTGCCGTTAGGTATTGTGCTTGTTGGCCTGTGAGGTTGGGTCTTGTGAGGTTGGGTCTTGTGAGGTTGGGTCTTGTGAGTTGGGTTTGTGAGGTTGGGTCTTGTGAGATTAGGTCTTATAAAATTAGGTCCAGTGAAGTTAGGTCTAATAAAATTAGATCTTGTGCCTTTAGGTACACTGCCTGTTTGAACAGTTAAGGATATTTTAAAGTAATCTATGAAAAATTAATTTTAGGTCCAGTGAAGTTAGGAGCTATAAAATTAGGTCTTGTGAAGTTAGGTCTTAAAAAGTTAGGTGTTATGAAGTTAAGAAATTTATTTTAGAAGTTGTGACTTTAGGTCTTGTAGTTTTAGGTCCACTGCCACATGTCCAGATAATTATTATATTTTTAATTTAATTTTAATATCTGACTCCTTATATGTTTTATAAAGACGATGATTACAATATATTATTTATTAATGATATTATTAGTGATAGTGTTGGCCATGGCTATTCTACTTAACAACAGTTGAAAAAACAAAAGAAAGTCAACCAACAGAAAATTAAATTTTAATAATGTGTGCGCGTGTGTTTGTTTATTTCGGTTTATAATACTTTTGAAATAAAATATATAAACTGTTTCGGAAACTTATATTTAAAGATAAGGAAAACAATGATTTTGAGCCGCGCGTTGATTTATTTCAATTCCCCTTTGAAGCTGCATTATCTACATCTAAAATTGTGAAGTGGTTATCTAGCGGAAAATTAATCTCAAAATACCACGCCGACAATAAATATGGCATTGTCGGAGTGCCATTTGGAAAAGGCCAGGTGAGATAAAGTCCAATTTTTATATGAAGAACAGTAGAATTCACCAACATTAATTGGAAGTTACTAACATTTGACATTGAAATATGTTTTATTTTATTGATTTATTCTATATATTTCATCTAAAAAATTATAATAACACTTTTAAATCTACCTCCTTATGTATTACTTATTAATTTGTCCTTTATAGAATAAATTTTACGGAGTTATAATGTAATATTTTCATTTACACCATTGTGGCAACATGAGCTACAATAGTGCTACAATAGTGCAAAGATTTATAAATTAAATGTATTAAATTTCCACGTTTATCTTATTAGAACCGATAATTATAAACTACAAACAAATTATTTCTTTGTAAACCTTATACAAAAAAGGGCAAACTAATATATCATTATTAAATTACATTTACAAATTAATAACATTAGGTGACCTGGTGATCTAGGGGTAAGGTGTCAGACTTCTGTGCTGGGGTCCGGGGTTCAATCCTCGGCCCCGTCACAGATTTATCTGATTGCCAAACACTTCCTTCACCTCTGTCAAGACGTGTATTAATCACAACTTGTGAATGTGAGGAATGCCAGGCCTCCACCGTGGTTCGGATCCCACGTTAAACTGTAGGTCCTCCATTTCATCTCACAATCACCCAACCATTGCACATTAGCGTAAGTGCGTATAACCCGAACGGGTAGTAAGAAGCGGTGATAATAATAATAATAAAATTAATAATAATAATAAAATAATAAAATAACAGTATTTTTTAAATTATCTAGCCTAGTTTCGTAAAAACATTTAATGAGAGCTCCAGCATGAACTTTTGTTTAGAGTACAAGGGCTGCTCCGATCTAAAAAGTTTGTAAGTTTGTAAGTGTTCTAAGCCGTCACACTCACTATAGGCTGGACTGCCAATGACCGGGAGATTTCTGTTCGAATCCTGGTCGGATGTACGGAAGGTTATTTTTACTAAACGGTTTCCCACTTTCCCTCCTCACAAATGTGTATACACTTCCTCTAAATTCAACTTTCCTCATCACCAGCACAGAATTATTGTCGCTTGTATGACCCGAAAGGGTGATGAAAAGTGGTAAAAAAAAGCATAATATAAAAATTAATACTTTTAATTTATGATGGTTGATCTTTCTAGACATTATTTATTTAAAGTGTTTAATCATCTGTACCTAGTTGAAGAGCGGAGTTGAGTTAGCCCCAGAGACCATCCGGTCCCAGGATCTGTTGACGGATCTTCATCGTATGGGTGAGTGCCAAATGAGTGCTTAGTGATACGCTCAGATTAGCCACAATCACAGAAATACGTAAAGCCTAGAAATGCTAGGGAATCTCTAATCCGTAAAATCAGGAATGGTTTTGTAATCGGCCAGGAAAATTGAATATTTGCCTGTTTAGTTAAGAGGGACGTCTTTATTGCATTTTATTTAAACATAGGTTTTGAGATAGGCTAAGTTGATGTCTGATTTTTTTCAACGCAATAAATAATTATATATTTATAATAAATTGAGACTTTTGATATTATTTAACATCTTAATTTATATTTTTTTAAATGTTAAATTTGTTTATTTTTTAATAAGGAAGAAAAATCCGTTTTTTTAAAGGGAATTAGTTGCCACCCTGACGCTCTATAACTTGACACATTTTGAATAGCTCTGAAATTAATGTCCTTTGATGGGATTGGTCAAACTCTACTCAGTTTTAAAATTTATTACATATTCATTCGGTTTTAGGGATATTTCATATATTCATTCACTTTTGAGGAAATTTCATATACTCAATTTTGTTTTGAGGATATTTCCTTTCCACAAATCTGTTTTGATGATATTTCATATATTCAATTCAGTTTTGATATTTCATATATTCATTTCTGTTTGGAGGAAATTTCATATATCAATTTGTTTTGATTATCTCATATATTCAATTAGGTTTTAAGGATATTTCATATATTCAATTCGAGTTTGGTTCTATTGGAAAGAAAATTATTTCGCATCTTCCTGTTAGTTATTTTTTTCAAACATCTCTTTATAGCATTTGGAGGACGGGTGGGGCAGCACCCCAAACCAACGTACCATGTTTGACCAGTATTATTGTTTTCTGTTTCCAGGATACGACGTGTTCGACTATGGAGATATTACATATCCAGTAGTGGAGACCGCAGAGGTATACCACAAAATGAAGAATCTCCAGCATATCGCGGCATGTCATGAGAAGGTCAGAACATTGGACTGTCTTTTCATTTCAGATTTTTCAGGACCACTCATTCATTTTATCATCCCCTGGCAAACAAGGTGGTGCACGACAACGAATCAAGAGTCGATTTTGGACGCCTCAAAGAAAATTCTCAAACCTTTTCTCCTGTTTCAAATCTTCCCTATTTAGTAATAGAATTTCCCAGTTTGATACACACCTCTGTGGTCGAATGGTTTAATGTGTCACTCTCGCGATAAACTGGACCGTCAATGACGCGGAAATCGGGGTTCAATGCCGGTTGTTCCTAGATGGCTCTTGTCTATCTTAACACAAATGCGGGCACACTTCCTCTAAATACTACTTTTCTCATCCCTAATCCATTAGCATAATTAGTACATAGACATACAACCTGAGTTGTAAGACACGGTGTTTGAAAAAACCTAATGATTAAATGTTAAAGTTAATGTCACAAAACAAATCAAAAAACAAACATTTAAATACTATATATCTACTTTCTCTTATTCAAATTAATTCATATTTACTCTTATGATCATCATTTATTTCAAGTAGACCTCAATGGTCTTGTGGTAGAGTGCTTGCCTAGTACCCGATGTTCGTGGGTTTTCTTGAGCGATAAAAATCTGTAGCACAACTTCCTTCCGAGGGGAAGTAAAGCCGTCAGACCCATGTCTGTTGTGGTATGTAAAGGAACCCTGGAATTTATGTGAAAATACTTTTCTTGGCAAAATTGTTAGGCCCTTTAGCTCTCGCTCATAGAAATTATCATATGCTGATATAAACAGTCAGTTTAGAAAGTGCACTTTAAATAGCATAAATAGATCATAATAAATAAAATATTTTAAGATTATTTGAAATACCTATATAAAACAGTGGATTAGAACCAACTCTAGTTTTAAGAATAATTAAAACAAATTAAAGTAGTTAAAATTAATGTGAAATTGTAGATAATTAAACTTTTGTTTTACCGGTGTAACGCTTGTTATTGTCCCAGCAACCAGGCTAGAGGAACAGTTTGAGTAGAGTAGGGGGAGTTTTAAATAATTACACTAGAAAGTAAAGGAGACACCACACTGAGTACCGAGTCTGGTATTGCAGGTCATAATCTGGTACGTGACACCTTGTGGCGCATGCACCACACTGAGTGGCAAGTCAAAGTCTGGTACACAACAGATCCTGTGGTGCATGCACCACGCTGAGTCCCAAGTAAAGTCTGGTACACAACAGACCCTGTGGTGCATGCACCACGTTGACCCCCAAGTAAAGCCTGGTGCACAACAGACCCTGTGGTGCATGCACCACACTGAGCAGCAAGTCAAAGTCTGGTACACAACAGACCCTGTGGTGCATGCACCACACTTAACAGCAAGTAAGTTCTGGTACACAACAGACCCTGTGGTGCATGCACCACACTGAGCAGCAAGTCAAAGTCTGGTACACAACAGACCCTGTGGCGCATGCACCACGCTGAGTCCTAAGTAAAGTCTGGTACACAACAGACCCTGTGGTGCATGCACCACGTTGACCCCCAAGTAAAGCCTGGTACACAACAGACCCTGTGGTCCATGCACCACACTGAGCAGCAAGTCAAAGTCTGGTACACAACAGACCCTGTGGTGCATGCACCACACTTAACAGCAAGTAAGTTCTGGTACACAACAGACCCTGTGGTGCATGCACCACACTGAGCAGCAAGTCAAAGTCTGGTACACAACAGACCCTGTGGCGCATGCACCACGCTGAGTCCCAAGTAAAGTCTGGTACACAACAGACCCTGTGGTGCATGCACCACGTTGACCCCCAAGTAAAGCCTGGTACACAACAGACCCTGTGGTGCATGCACCACACTGAGCAGCAAGTCAAAGTCTGGTACACAACAGACCCTGTGGTGCATGCACCACACTTAACAGCAAGTAAGTTCTGGTACACAACAGACCCTGTGGTGCATGCACCACACTGAGCAGCAAGTCAAAGTCTGGTACACAACAGACCCTGTGGCGCATGCACCACGCTGAGTCCCAAGTAAAGTCTGGTACACAACAGACCCTGCAGCGCATGCCCTGATGTACCGCTACTTGTCCTACCATCTCAGGTGTCGGAAAAAGTGCAGGCCGTAATGAAGGACGGTCGGGTGTGCGTGACCCTTGGTGGGGACCACTCTATAAGCATCGGCACCATCGACGGTCACGTCAAGGCGCGGGGGAACGTGGCGGTGCTATGGGTGGACGCCCACGCTGACCTAAATACAGCTGACACCTCACTAACCGGGAACATCCACGGCATGCCGGTGGCGCTGCTGGCCAAGGAGCTTTCTAACTACTGGCCGCAACTTCCTGGCATGGACTGGCTAAAGCCCACGTAGGTGTTTCTTATTGTGGATAGGGGGGTACACCAAGTATTTCAAGGTGTAAGGATGTATATATTTCTTAGCACTGCATCATTCTAACTGATCAGGTTATATGCATACGTACTAAATACGATAATGGTTTAGGGATTAGGAAGATTGAATTTAGAGGAAGTTTACCAACATTTGTATGAAGGGAGAGTGGAAAACATATTGCTTGAATAAAGAACTGACCACAGGCTGGAAACAGTAATAGATGTAAAGTAGATTTATAACTAACAGTCCTAAGATGTCATAGAAATAGGATCTCCCAGACAGTACAAAACTAACCTCTGGAAATATCTGGTCGTTGGTTGTGGAACTGAATTATAATATGCTGCCATAAAAATGTATTGTAGTATAACTCTTCATGTGAATCTTCATGTAACTCTTCATGTAACTCTTTTAAATCATTGAAGTCATATAACTTTTCCACTTTTTTTTTACATTTTATTTTTCTAGTTACTTTAACGATACATTCTGAAGCACACATCTGACATGTAATTTCTCTAGTTACTTTAACGATACATTGTGAATAACAGTACAAGTGTTTAGACCTGACTTGTCCAAAAGTGAAAGCTCGCGGACCGTGCATGGAGTAGAACTGACGTCCCGCCGCGCTGAGGCCAGAGAGGAAGGCGGCCGACCTGCCCTCTAGCGTCACACGCGACGAGCACACAGTTCAACCAGCGCGGGGGATATGTGGAGTGTGACGTCACACTCTACATACACCCCAGGCACAAAAAAATGAGCAAAACCAAAATACAAAACTCTTATAACTAGAATAGTACAAAATATGGTATCGCAACATACCAGGAGTGTTTGTAGGTACCCTAAATATAAACACTAGAATAATTATCAAAAAGTACATATATATAAACTTATAATCTTTAAAGGGCGCGAGTAGGCCTACTCTAAACAGACAATGAATAAGAAAATACAAATACACAATATTTTAAATTGTCAGGTTTTTTACCTAATATAGAATTATTAATGTGAAAGTATACAGATTAAATAATTTGACAAACATACACATATAAGTACCAAAAGGTTATACTCTTAGTTACATTTATAAGAACAAAGCTACGGTTTTATAGGATTACCACACGTAAATATAATAACAGTAGTTATAGGTGGATAAGCATTATCTTATATATAAAATTCTCGTGTCACAATGTTCGTTCCGTACTCCTCCGAAACGGCTTGACCGATTCTCATGAAATTTTGTGAGCATATTGAGTAGGTCTGAGAATCGGCCAACATCTATTTTTCATACCCCTTAGTGATAAGGGTTGTCCACCCTTATCTTATATATAAAATTCTCGTGTCACAATGTTCGTTCCCGTACTCCTCCGAAACGGCTTGACCGATTCTCATGAAATTTTGTGAGCATATTGAGTAGGTCTGAGAATCGGCCAACATCTATTTTTCATACCCCTTAGTGATAAGGGTTGTCCACCCTTATAATATATATAATTCTTCTGTACGTGTGTATATCACTGAACTCCTCCTAAACGGCTGGACCGATTTTGCTGAAATTTTTTGTGTGTGTTTGAGTGAGTCCGTAGATGGTTTAGATTCACAATTGGACCCGGTAGGTGGCGCTGAAATCGGGTTCTAGGATTTTTTTATTTTTTAGGGATTTTTTGGGGGGTTTTGGGGGGATCAATAAAATAAAATTAACGGTACCCGGTATACAAATTTGTAAACAAGCTTCGCAATATTTTTCAATACAGCTGATATTTGTGGAGTTGTGGGCAAAATTCCAAAAATGAAAAGATGTTTTATTTTGTATGTTGTCTTGACAAACACTGAATTTGTAATATTTGTGTAACTCACTAATTGGAGTTCATTGTGAATTTTTAATTGTGATGATCACATAGTATTTGTTTTATTATCGAAATCAACAACGCCACCCAAACGAAAAGCCAACGTTCGGGCAGGACAACGTCTGTCGGGTCCACTAGTGTGTTTATATAATTCTAAGTGCAGTATAAGAAAATCTATTTTATAACAAACTGATCAGGTCTTTCTAAGAATTATTTCAAGGAACACGTAACCACACAATTATTAACTTGAACAAATCTTGTAAAAATAGTTAAGTTTGAATAATAATAAGGGGCTTGCAATATACAACTAACACATATGTCCACCCTGTCTAAGTCTTACTATTATAAAACAATCTTGAGTATAATAAATTAAATATAGACAGTTTCATGCAAACCAAGAAACTCATTATTCTTAGTAGAGTACATGCCGAAGAAGTCATGGCAGGCAAACACTTACAGATAGGGCAACAGCAACAACGACAAAACCTATCCCGTGGTGTAACCTCGATAGGACATGGTTTGAGTTGAGAAACATGAGTGCGGCGCAAAGGTAGTCCACTTTTAGCATCTACTAATTGAACCGTGACCTCGCTCAAAAATTTGCTGATGGTATCGGGCTCAGACCAGCGAAAATTCAATTTGCCCGCAATCCCAGCAGCCTTATCACTAATCTGGAGGATTTTATAAACTACCTTTTGAACTACCTTATAAGGAACGGGATATCTGTCTTTGTTGTAGTGTTTACCAACGCGAGCTTGTGCCCGTTTTAACTGTATAAGAGCATTGTTCCACATGCGCAGGGAGCTTCCTCCTGCCCTTCAGTTTTCACTACTTGTAAAGACCATTTAAGATTCAAGGGTGTCAAAAGTTCATGGCCCAATAACAGTTCTGCTGGAGTATAATTATGACTACTATTTTCGGCATTGTTGAAAGCAACTTGTAGCCAGTGTAAATTAGAATCCCACTCTCTGTTATGCAGGTTATGATAGGCTATGAGAGCAGATTTTAAATTCCTATGAGATCTCTCACATAAATTTGGCTGGGGATAATAGGGCACGGTGGTATAGTGTTTTATACCGAACTCAAAACACATATTTTTGAATGTGTGAGAAGTAAACTGAGAGCCATTATCAGAAACTATGAAACAAGGTAAACCAAAGTTTTTGAAGATGTTATTTTGTAAGGCACGTACAGTCATCTCAGCGGTAGATTTACTTGTGGGTATGAACCACACGAACTTAGAAAATCCGCCTAAAGCCGTAAGAATATATTTGTTACCGTTTTTAGATCTGATTAAGGGGCCAAAAAAATCTATGAATAAACGTTGCATCGGAAATTATGATACTGTTGATGACAGATATCCATATTTATAATTTTGACCTGGTTTAGATCGTATACAAACATCACATGAACGAACCTTGACACGTATGTCTCTGTCTATAACCCTGCCAAAAAAATTGCTTACGTATGAACGTTATGGTTTTGGCCACCCCTATATGTGCTCCAACCAGCGAAATGTGATAATATTGAAATAAAACATTATGAAAAGATTTGGGAACATATATTTTCCATTGAGATTTAGTTGAAGGTTTGTAATATAGAATGTTATTCAAAATTTTGTAATTGACAATATTCTTTTTATTTGATATTCTTCCAATTATCTTTCTTAGTTCTTCGTCTTTTTGTTGAGCACATCGTATGGAAGTATAGATTTCTGGTATTTGCGTTAAGAATCCAATTTTCGAAACATTATTGTTGGAACTCTCTGTAGTTTCTTCTTCGAACATCCTAGATAGCGCATCTGCTATAGGATTGTCCTTTCCTTTTATATTCACAATGTTAAATCTAAGTTCTTGTTGTTGGGTGAATCAACGTGCTATCTTACCTATTTGTCGTGGGTGTTGGAGAAGCCACGCTACAGCCGAGTTATATGTGTTTAGTTCAAACGGTTGCGATTCTAAATACTGTCTAAATTTGTTTATGGCATATATTATAGCAAGGGCTTCAAGTTCATAGGTGGGATAATTTAACTCGTGGGGGTGTAGAGTACGACTAGCGTACGCTACTGGAAGTATATGTCCTTCTATTTTTTGAGCTAGCATAGCTCCGAGACCTGAAGAGGAAGCGTCGGTTTGAAGGATAAAGGGTTTATCAAAATCTGCCATGCGTAAAATGGGCACTGTTAAGAGAGCCTTTTTCAGTTGATTGAAGGCTTGGTCAGCCGCAGCGATACAATTAAAAACAGCATTTCGTTTTCGTAACTTGTATAACGGTTCTGCCACAGAAGCCAAATTGGGAATAAATCTGCCAAAAAAAGACACCATACCCAAAAATCTTGATAATTTCTTTTGGGTATTAGGCGTTTTGAATTCCACTATAGGGCGGATTTTTTCAGCATTTATGGATATACCCTTGTATGAAATTATATGTCCAAGGTATTCTATTTGCGTTACACCAACTTGTATTTTTTTGGGGTTTATGGTTAATCCCGTTCTATGTAATCTTGTAAATACTTCTTTTAAATGAAGCTTAGGTTCGCTAATGTTGTTGGAATAGACTACTAAATCGTCTAGGTAGTTATAAACGAATTTATATTGAATATCACCAAATATTATATTCATAAGCCTGGTTAAAACTCCTGACCCGACTGATAAGCCAAACGGGAGGTAATTATATTCAAACAATCCTATTTGTGTAACAAATGCCGTATATTGCTCGCATTGTTCTTTTAAAGGAACTTGGTGAAATGACTTATTTAAATCCAACAAAGTAAATATTCTAGCTTTACCTAAATATTGGAACGCCATTTCTTGCGTGGATAAGGGAGTAGCCTCAAAACGTATATTTTTATTTAATTTACGATAATCCACGACTAAACGGGGTGATTTTCCTTGTTTGGAAACTAAAAATGCAGGTGAAGCAAATGGGCTATTGGAAGGTCTTATTATGTCTTTATCTAAAAGTTCAGTTATATGATTGCGCAGCACATTTAACTTAGGAGGGGCAACATAATATGGGCGTGATCTGACAGGGGTTTTGTCCAACATGACAATCTCATATGTCATCACGTTAGTCTTACCGATCTTATCCGTGATTACGTCATCGAACTCACTTAATAGGTCTTTTAACAATTCATTACTTTCGGTATCCTGGTTGATCGTATAAATATATGGAAGTTTAGACAATTCTTTCAGCTCTGTGGTAACAACTCCTTTTTTATTATGAGGAAAAACATAACCTGTTTATCACTCACGGATATTATCATTTTAGAATTTTTAATAAATTCTTCGCCCAAGAGCAAGCTTACCGTAAGCTTAGGTGCCACAAGAAACCATACTGGCCACGACAAGCCGCTAATTTTAACAAAAACTTTGACCTTTTTGTTAACCTCAAATACACTATTATCTGCCGTGATACATTTTATATAGCAATCTTGTTCCCTTTTTATGCATTTGTTAATGCGTAACTCTTCATACAATTGTCTGAAACATACGTTATTGATATATCCAGTATCAAGTAATGGGTATACTTTATACTTTCCTATGTAAGTTTCTACACACAACAATGATACAGGAGTATTATTGTAGCGTGCTAAGTATCTTTGAAAACTTAGCTTAGCGTTTTGCGCGTACCTAGGTGTTTTTCCGCGCACAGCTAGTTTTTTTTGTTATGTTCGGGACCCTTACTTCTGATAGGGCAGCTAGATATTAAATGTTCTGGCGAATTACAAGAGTAACACCTTTTTGTTTTAGATTTAGATTGGTCCATATAATTCTTATTGCTATGTCCCGCAGTACTGTTAGGAACGTACTGTCTAGTACTGTACTTGCGGTAGCTGTCAGTATTGTATCGCGGAGGGATATAATTTTGATTGGGCTCTTCTCGTATGGATTGTTGTATGGGAACAACACTATTGGGTATGGATTTTTGTTTTTCGTATGATTCTATTTCAGTGATGGCATTTTCAAAATGACACGCTAACCTTTGTAGCTCCCACAAACTCTTAATCTTATCAAGACATATTTGTATTTTGATACCGGGCTTGAGATTAGTATAAATTTTCTGTAACTGCTCTTTATTTGAATATCCTCCGTGTCTTCTAAATAATGTTTGAATCCTTATTAAGTAATTAGTGACTGATTCTGTGGGGGTTTGTGTTGTCATTCTAATCTCGTTTTTTAGGCTTTCAACATAATCAACACAAAAGAAGGTTTGTCTAAAGCAATCTAGAAAGGTATCCCAGGAATTCCAAAGATTAGAGTTGTTTCTAATCCATTGTCTTTTATTGCCTTCAAAAAGTTCAGGAAGGGCTCTTAAAAGTTCTAGGTCCTCTAATCTATACAGTTCCTTTAATTTATTAATTGTCCTACAAAGATCACAGGATCCGAATTGTTCCCTAATTTTAAGTTCCATTTCTGACTATTTTGAGAATGGTAACATCTCTCTCCCTAGAACTAGAACTAGGAATAGTATGTACTATGTTCATCTTGGGCGAAGGTTCTATTTGATTTTCGGGATTTATACTTAGATTTTCGAGCGACCTAACGGTTTGTTCATTTTCAGCTGTTTTAGGTTTATTCTTTTTTTCTCTAATCTGCTGGTGTATTAACGTATTTATTTTAAGACAAAGGGCCTTTAATTGTTCTGTTTTAAGTTTAACCTCCTCATTGTCACAACTCAAACGTACTATCCTATCTTCAATATGTTTAGATTTAGTAACAAATTTCTTTGTTTGAGAATAACTGGGGGATTAATTTCCTTAACCTGGGTTAGCAAATTATTTAACTTTTGTTCTATAATGGGGATCTCGATGGAATCTTTAGGTATTAATTCAACGAGTACTTGTGATTTTCCCTCATCCTGTTCTTGATCTACTATTTCTCTAATTTGTGACCGCATTTTATCTGTGGTAGACCCTGGGTTAACACCTCTAATATGCAATTCGTATTGGAGTTCATCGGATTCAAGTCTGTAAACATCCATGTTTATTTTAGTTTGAAGTGAGCATGCTGTAGTAATTAATAAGCCTTCTAATTGTTGTTGTCAAACTAAACACCCTGACCCATTTGACATGTACTCTTTTGTTTGGTTTTGTATTACCACTTGAAAATTTATAACGAAACAGACACATAAGTAGAAACCTACTATTAACTCTTTTGACATGAGATGAATATTATATATGTGTTATTTTTATTGCTATTTACGTGTAGTTTTAAGTACTAAGAAAATAGTAATGCCAGTAATCTTGGCTGGCTGGTTCCTCGCGTCCCTAAACATTAATTAAATTACCACATCACTTTAAAATGTTATTGAATACATAAAATAGTCAGCTTTCCAATTTAGCTGTTTTAACTGTAGTGAGGCATCTTGAAAGATGTCGCTAACGGTCTCTGTAGAACTCCATTATGACTTCTGCTGGACGTTTCTAGTAGAGGTGAATAGTGGCTGTTTGGGGTTGTTGGAGACAAGAATCCCATGTATGGTGAAGATCTGTGGTGAAAGTTGCCATCGTTGGGACGACTTTGTTGTAGACAAGGCTCGGACGGTTGATTCGACTCTATGTTGCAGCGTTGACTATCGAGAGTTGTTTGTTTAGTATTTTGTCCCAGTTGACAAAAGTGTTTAACTAGATTCAATGTCATGGAACGCTTTGTTCGCTCTGCTACCATGTAACTCTCCTTACAACTCTTTTATGTAACTCTTTTAAATCATTGAAGTCATATAACTTTTCCACTTTTTTTGACATTTTATTTTTCTAGTTACTTTAACGATACATTCTGAAGCACACATCTGACATGTAATTTCTCTAGTTACTTTAACGATACATTGTGAATAACAGTACAAGTGTTTAGACCTGACTTGTCCAAAAGTGAAAGCTCGCGGACCGTGCATGGAGTAGAACTGACGTCCCACCGCGCTGAGGCCAGAGAGGAAGGCGACCGACCTGCCCTCTAGCGTCACACGCGACTAGCACACAGTTCAACCAGCGCGGGTGATATGTGGAGTGTGACGTCACACTCCACTGTAGTTTACTTTGCCTCGATAATAATTCTGACCTGCTTCGGTTGTGTCCCTCTCGTAGTAGACTGGATTGTTAATGATGGCAAGATCGGGGCTCGAATCCCAGTCGAGTGTTCTGGGGGTGGTGTTTACAAACTTTTACTCCACACTAATGTTGATACACTTCCTACGAATTCAACATTTCTTGACCCTAACACACTGGCGTAATTAGTCCATATGAAACCTGAACGGGCCTTGTGCTGTGGCCAAGATCGTTTGGGTGTGGCCGAACCACATATGAGAAATACTCTATTTGAATCATTATAAACACACATACCTACCTAATCATGCCGTCCCCTTGTTGGGTAGGCAAGACTCTGTGAATATAGCTTAGAAAAAACACCGTACTTAATCCATCCTCACTAACTTTCTTCACACTTCCCTAGTTCTTGCCTACTTCCTTCGCTTCAACAACATCCATAAACCGAGTCATACATGCTCTTTTATACTTAAAACTCCTAAAATTACTTTTTTCACACATTAATCTACAACATTTAGCCACGTCTTACATGGCCTACCCCTTCCTTTTGATCCACACACTCTACCTTCATATATTTGCTTTGCCCCTCGATTAAAAGTAGTGAAGTATTCATGTAGCAAGAATGTAAGTGAGGTACACGTGATTCTAAAAGGGGTTGTTCCAGGTCAGTTGCGAAGTAGAATAAGCTACCACCCCTCCCCCCGCAAGATTTATTTTCAAGCCCCCTTTTTTAAAGTCATCTAACACCCTATTTAATGTTATAAGAAATAATTAATGGTAATAAACAATTAATAATTCAGTAATCATACCTTATAATGACTGTCTTAGCCTCATTTTGTGTTGTGAACGTCATCAGTCAGTCAGTTTGACTGCACGAAGGTAAAAAATTCTCTGCGCTATTTAAAACCGAACAAAATAATTGAAATAACACTATAGATTAGTTATAATTTAAAACCCTTTATGATAAACATATTCAACTATCTGAATTGTCAATAATCAAGACATAAGTTATTTAATTATAATTATTTCCACCAAATGTATACTACTTTAAAGTTCCCTTTTGCGGGCGCCCTTATACCATCAGGCCCCCTCCCCCCGGCATTGCAGGGCTTGGGTGGTACGCCACTGTTCCAGCTGCTGATAGCACTAATAGCTATGGACCATATTCCTTGTTTCTCAAAAATACCAATTTAATGTTTTTAACAACCGATTTAATTAATTTTTAGAGCGGCTTCAGTGACCAAATGGTCTAAAGGGTCACTCTTGACTTACTGAAGACAAGGAGATCAGGATTCAAATCTCTACCAGGTCTACTAATGATGGTTTTTTATAAATAGTTTTCCACTTACGCAAATTTGGGTAGATTACCTGTGAAGTGCTTTCTTCCTCCTCTCTACCCCATTAGAGTAGTTATCATAAATGCATATAACCTGAACAGGTAGGAAGATGTGGGGATAACGAATAAAAAGTTAATGAACGTTCATACACCAACTATTACCTAACTTTAATTCTCACATTCTGTTAGCAAAACAGAGACTTACAATAAAAATGTTGAAACATTTTTCACAATGCAGTTCCATTGATCAATTTTTGCATGTCTGCAAAAATATTGCAAAATTGGCAATTTGTGTTTAAATATGACTAGTTTGATTCTTTTTCAGATTATCAATCAAACAATTCGCCTATATTGGTCTTCGAAGTGTCGACGGATATGAAAGGTGAGGAATTGCACATTGTGTATATTTTTATCGAATATTTAGAAATTTCATAAATTTCCCTGGAGTTTTCATGACCAAGTTAATTCCCTGACATTTTCTTATGGGTGGGCACTTATATAGGACTAGCTGATCCTGTGAACCAATTTGAGGCACTATTGCTAGGAGCAGCTTGCAATGGCGTAACTCAAGTTGGCCCGCCACATTGCTGAAAAAAAATTTTTTTTCCAATCATTTGTGCTCTATTTGTGCTCATGTTTGCCCGAACATGATCTTTTGTGCTGTGAAATTAGGCCTTTTAGATAAGATTTAATGAAGGTGATCCACCTTGAGCTCAAGCTAGCCCGCTACATATTGAAAAACAAAACATAGCAAAATTCTATTCTCGCCATTCCATTGTGCTTTATTTTTACTCATATGTGTCCTAAATTGAACATTTGTTCTCTAAAATTAGGTGTACTATAGAAGATTAAGGCCCAATCTTACAATGTCACGTTATTCTATTCGTTAGGGCTTAACATAAGGTTAAGTGATAACAACCACAATTTTTGATTTTACAATGTTTGGTTAGCGCTAATGTCCACGTAAAAGTACTCGTAAAGTTAACGCGAGGTCTACCTTCCGGTTAGCAAACATAACGTCTACATTAACAACGTTAAAGACGCCGCCATATTGTTTTCAAGGCAACTGTTACTATTAAAGTTAGGTTACATTTATTTGTATTATGAAATGGGTGATTTATTGTTTGATTATGACGACTTTGAAAATGAGTTTCAAGTTCTAAGGAACCCAAGACTTTAAAGACCGAAGAGATACAGTAATTGGAATGAAAGAATTTCCTAAAATTTTTAATGAGGAAGAATCATTTAACGTTTTCGTTTGTACAAAAATAAAGTTTCAGAAATTCTTGAAGTGATTGGACACCAATTAGAATGGTTTATTTTAAATCGTTTGTTTGTATTTATCTATTAATTCAATTAGCAAAATTTCCTCTTCTTTGCTAAAAATTAAATTTTGTGTTTAGTATTTTCAACAAACGTTTTAACAGACAAATAAATATGATAAAAGATACAAGATAACCTTAAACAGTCTTAATAAATTGGATTTGCTTTGATCGATTTGTTTTCATCACAGTTCCATAGACGTTGTAATGACTTGCTTATATTCTCAATGGTAAAATTAAACCAATCAAAAGCTTTGAAACAAATCTAGTGCTCCGAGAAAGTTAACGATAATAACTAATGGAAGGCACCTGTTTGTAATTTGACGAGCACATATAAATAGTATTGTAAAACACAGCGCCAAGTTTAACCATCGGTTAGACTTTACGAACAGTTAAGTTACGAGGACTTTGACGAGACATTGTAAGATTGGCCCTTAATGTGGTGGGCTAACTTGAGTCTTCCCTATACAGTAGCCTCTAAGTAAACTTGAGTTCAAGCTGCCCCACCATATTTTTAAAATACTATTAATTGTTTCAAATGTTAATTATGTGATTATAGTATGGAAATTAATAGGGCACCCCACTCACCTCCTCTCTCCACCCCCTCCCCATGAATACCATAACCTGATTTTTAAATTCAAAACTTTCCAACGTGTATGATTATTTGGGGTGGTCCTCCTTACCACGTTGGTGAATTTAAATTTTCTTCCATGCCAAATAGTAGATTTTCTAATTCTTTTGGAAATATATCAGTTTATTCCTCCCCCCTCCTCTTCAGTTCCCACATTTCCAATTTGAAATTTTAAGAATTATTTGGTTATCTTATATGATATATTTACTTGTCTACCAAATTTCAACTTAACCACATCGACAATAATGTACTAGATTAGTTGTTGAAATGTCATAATTTTGGACGTAATTTTGATATATGGAAAGATCTATTAACATACATGCAACATTTCAATTTTCTACCTCCTCAAAAATTGTTTTTATATGCGGTTTGGGAATTTTAAGGGAACCTGCCCTCCCCATTTTCCAATCCTCATTTTAAAATTCAATAATTAAGAACTTTATAAAGTTTTATACCTGCTGACAAATGTCAATCTTCTAATACTGTGAGAAGTAGGCCTAATTTATTTTATATTGGGTGACCTGGTGGTCTAGGGGTAAGGTGTCAGACTTCTGTGCTGAGGGTCCGGGGTTCAATCCTCGGTCCCAGCACAGATTTATCTGATTGCCAAACCCTTCCTTCACCTCTGACAAGATGTGTATTAATCACAGCTTGTGAATGTGAGGAATGCCAGGCCTCCACCGTGGTTCGGATTCCACGGTAAACTGTAGGTCCTCCATTTCATCTCACATCATCCTACCATTCCACATTAGCGTAAGGGTATAACCCGAACGGTAGTAAGACGTGGTGTAATAATAATAATATGATAATAATAATAATAATAATAATTAATAATAATAATAAAAATATAATATAAATTCTTATAATTTTGGAAACACTACCCCCTTCACTGTCTGACTACCTCATTTCTCTAACTCCCTCTTATGAATCCCAAATGCTAAGATTTATTTGGTTACCTAGATTTGTACTTCTACCTGCGTCCCAAATTTAAATTTCCTACCATACCTAAAAGTTTTGTACGCCCCTTATCCTCTTATTTCCTGGGGTCCATTTATAACTGTTAAAAATTACATACTTCTATACTTATTTGGGGTGGTATCTTTACCGGCCTGCTGAATATCAATTTTCTACCATAATTAGAAGTAGTTGCTTCTAATAGTTTTGTAAATTTAGAACCCCTCCAATCCCAAATGTCTTATTCACTTTGAGGAGTTTCAAATTCTAAGATAAATTTAGTTATTTGGAATGTTTTCTCTAACTTATCTCAAAAGTTTATTCTGGCTATAGCACAAACGTTCATGTTCGGGCACATATAAGCACAAACGAAGCACAAACTATTGGCTAAAACAGAATTTTGTATGTTTTGTTTTTCAATATGTAGCGGGCTAGCTTGAGCTCAAGGTTGATCACCTTCATTAAATCTTATCTAAAAGGCCTAGTTTCACAGCACAAAAGTTCATGTTCGGGCACATATGAGAACAAATGAAAAAAAAGTATGGTGAAAACAGGATTTTGTTACATTGATATTTCAAAATGTGGAGGGCCAGCTTGTACTCGATTTTTCTACAGGTTATGATATAGGGAAGGCTCAAGTTAGCCCGCCACATTAAATATTCTCTAGAATGCCTAATTTTAAAGCACAAATCTTCATTTTCGGGCACATATGAGCACAAACGCAGCAAATGAAATGACATAAATAAAGTTTTGCTATGTTGTGTTTTTCAATATGTGGTGGGCTAGCTTGAGTCCAAGTTGGCCCGCCACATTAAATATTTTCTAGAGGGGCCAGTTTCACAGCACAAATGTTCATGTTCGGGCACATATAAGCAGAAATAGAGCACAAATGACTGAAAAAAATTCAGCAATGTGCGGGCTAACTTGAGCTACGTCTTGCAATGGCATCACAGAGGAATGCGCATGCGGGGATGTGAAGTCCATAGAAAATTCGCAATTATTGTTATCAATTTGTTTGTATAATGTGGTTTGTTTATAAAATAATGGATTTAGTTACACTTGATTTAATTTGATATAAGAAATTGATTAATTAACATTCAGCAATAGAAAATGCTCTGTTTTCCAAGTGTAACATTCCGCTTCGAATCATTTAGTTCTCAGCACTAACACCGTGAGCGCTAGCAGTGTGGTTATACTTGCCAACGTTAGAGTGGATTTTCTATACTTATTTCTTTTCTGTGCACTGACCTGTTTTCCGGGCACATAATAACTCGTTTTCTTTTTTAATTAAGTACCAAATATCAGTCATTATTCCAAGCTTGATTTTAACAATATTTGTAATGCATTTTTTAAAGTTGGGTTGAATCCACTATTTCTCAAATCCAAATCTTAGAAAAATATATGAACATAAGAGGAAATAGAAAAATAAAAACAGAAATAGTATTGTAACTAAGTTGTAGCTTTTATTTTTTTGCTATAGTGGATTAATAAATTTAGTAACAATGTAAACATAATCGCATGAGGTCTGGTTGTTAAAATTTTGCTTTAAATATGTCGGGGTCAAGTCACAAATAAGTAGTATTAATCTTTAAAACCAATTCGAGCTCAAAATTTTGAAGGATTTGTATTTTAAATTTTATTTTGATATTTTCTCGAATCCTTAAATCTCAAATATTCCTAGGGATTTAAATGTCCCATTTTGACTTTTTATGCTTGTTTATTTAATTACTACAATGTTATACAGGGTGTATACTGAATCATGTCAACAATATTTGATGTCTTGAATATAAATATTCATGAACAAAGTTATTTAAAAAACCTACTATCCCCCCAGACTAAGATTTTCATTCAACATTTAATTTAAGCTAATTTTGAGCAAAGTATAAAAAAAACACTATTCTTTCCTGCACAGTAAACTTGGTCCACAAAATATCATGACTTTTAATGCACTTCGGTGGTTGAATAGTTTAAGCCGTCACTCTCGAAATAGACGGTACTGACTATGACGGGTAGATCGAGGTTCAAACCCCTGTCCGGTGTACCAAGAATGGTTTGTCACTCTACATCTGCACTAATGTATGTACACTTCCTCTAAATTCAACCTTCCTCATACATAACATGTTAATGTAATTAGTACATATAAATGTAACCTGAACGGACAGTAAGACTCGGTGCCTTTGATAGGTGATAAATCCCCTTTTAAAGGAGAAAATGAAAACTTTATCGCTCAATCCAGATTTGTAACAGGCTTTCGCTTACTCTTCACTCATCATATTCAGTGTGATGTTTAAGGAGGGAGTGTAGAGGATATGACAGATATTCCACAAATGTTGATATCACCATATAAAGAAAATTAAACTCTAGGTTTGTACTGGGTTAATCTTTGATTTATCTTGGCCAAAAAAGTTTTGCTATAAAACCTACAAAACACTATATTTATTTCACATCCCTTAAATACCCTCGTTAAGTGTACATATCCGGCTGACTGTTTTCTTTGTCTTGCTGACCAGGGTAATTATGGACAAATACTCCATTACAGCCTTTGATATGGAGGATATTGAACACAAAGGGATGATCAATGTTGTGAGCGATGCTTTACAAAGCATCGACCCTTCAAGTAATCTTCCGCTTCACCTTAGTTTTGACATCGACTGCCTCGACTCGTTGGAAGCTCCAAGCACAGGCACGCCAGGTATTTGTTACTATCTTTACATTTATTAAAAGGTAAAGAAAAAATTAAATATAATCTATCAAAGGATTTTTTATCTTATCATTATAACTGCTCAAGTTTCATGTTGGGAGACATAAAGAGTTAATTAACTCAAATGTTAACTGGAGACATACATTTTGCCACGGTATTTGTTAGAATTGAGTGATGTAAACTTTTTCAATTAGAAGAAAGGTCAAATAAAATTGTATGAAATATTCCTAAAGCCAAATCGAAGTTCTAATATTAAAAAAAAATATTGCTTGACAATATAACTTTAGATATTAAATATAATTAACAAAATATTTGATTTACAACATGATTAATATATTTCATCCTAAGTTGATAAGCCTCGAAATGGATATTTTAAATATTTTAGAAGCCTAATCAAAGTTAGAATACTTTTTGTTAGTTGTTCTATGCTTAGAAAATATTATATTGCGTTTATTTAAATAATTTTATGCACTAAAATAATTTAAAAAATATTTTATTACACAATCGTTTGTAAAATTTCACTCTAAGCTGATAAATCATCAAAATATGCAATTCAATTACTTCAAATTTTTTCATATGAGTTTTTCTTTAGGGAATCCTCTATTCGATTTTTGAGATAGGTGTTTTATATTAGTCTTGATTAGTTTTGTGTAAACAGCTCGATATGGCAATAATTTAACATACGTAAGTTGTAGATGTAGCTGTGAATATTTACTTTCTCTCCACCCCCCGAAGAGAAAAGAATTGTGATCGTAAAATAAAAGAAAACTCAAGATTTTTATAAAATGTCGACATTTCAAGACCTGTTGGAACTAACAAAGTCAGATTGAGGGATTTTTGTTTGTTTTTAATATGCTTTTGTTAATCTGTATTTAAATCAACCAAATTGATATCAATTCGTATTTAAATGGCTAAGTAGTCGATTTCATGAAAAATTTCGTGAATGTATTATTAAATAAAACTTGCTACAAGAAACTTTAAATATGTTTTGATAGCCATTTTAATGTTGCGAGTAAAAGATTGTGAAACCCCGTCTCATGAAACTTTGGTGTGTCAAACTAAATTACATATATTTATGTTAGTTTTTCTTACCTGTCCTTGGTTTGGCGAATAAACCAAGCCACAGATGTGTATTTCGTCCCCTCTACCCAATCAGTATTGATTGTTTCAGTCCTGGGGGAATATCTCTTCAACAAGGGTTACAGGTGATGGAACAAGCACACCGCACTGGCCGCCTCTCCGCCGTCGATCTTGTAGAGGTTAATCCGAGTATTGGAGATGAGCGAGACGTGAAGCTCACCATAGAGGCAGCTAAATACCTACTGCAGGCGGTGTTTGGACATCAGAGGCGCGGGAATTACCCCAATGACGATCTCATAAAGCTTGTCGAGTACAACAAACCCGATAAACCTACGAATGTTTAATAAACAAGCCTTAAGGGTGCTACATGGGCAGGTAGAAATACCTCGTCTCCTTTTGGCAGTAAAAAAAAAATTTCACCTCTTCTCCTTACTTATCTTTCTTTCGGTGAGTTCGTAACAGATTAGAGAAAGAGGAAGAATGAAAGACATGTCACTCAAGGCCGGAATGATTCTTCACCAGTAAAAGCAATAGCTTTGCCAATCTTTTGGCTTATATTTCACAACAGCCCACTTGCTGGATACAAAGCCATTACCACTATTTCAAGTTGCTGGTAATGCTGCTCTTGTATATTAAATCATGATTTACATTCATGTACATAAAATAATTAGGTACTTATAGCTTTATTTTGTAGCTTTGTATATAAACATTGCAATATTTAGGTTAATTTTCCACAACCATCTAACTACCTGTTATTGATTATTTGCATGTATACTAATTAATATGCTAATGTGTTATCTAATAGAAAAGTTTAATTTTAAGGTAAATGTACCCAAATTAACGTAGAGAGTGAGTGGAAATCGACCGTTCAGGACAAAATCCCCCTCTATACACCAGACTGGAATTCGAACCCTAACTACCATGTTATTGGCAACAAATTTTATTGTTAGTGTGACGCCTCAGATCATTTGAACCTTTGGGTGAATCCCAAAAGGACAGTAGCTTGAAATCTTTTAATGTTTAGTTTAATCATCTTATAAAACTATGAATAAAAAAAAAGCCTTTTCCAGTGAGGACGTGAACAGAATAATCTCTCTCGTCTAGTCTAGTTTACAGGTGATGGGTAGATCGGGTCTGGAATTCCAGTCGTGTGCTCTGAGATGGTTTGCCTCCAATTATTTTTCACTCTTCTTTTACACAAATGAGGGTATAAGACTTCTGATTGATAATTTCCACTTTCTTCCCCTTTAATGTAATTATTGCTTTATTAGGGAATTCAATCATCATTTAAAGGCAAAATTAGTAGCACCTAAATGTGTAACAGTTGCATAACAATTACCTTTTTTCCCCATTTTAAAGGTAAGTAGTGGTGAAAACTTTTATTGTAAAGAACTTTTAGCTATTGGTGGTACAATATTTTGATTTCTAGTTGGTCTAGTTAAAACTATTATATGGTAAATTTATAACTTGTCTTTATAAATAATATTAGATAAGATGGTGTAGGTAAGACTGACCTTTCAATTACTTATTAGATATAACCATATAATAATTATGAAATATTATGCCTGTGTCTTGATTTAATTCATTTTTTAGATTTATAGCTTAGTTTGTATGTTTCTAAATATTCTTAAGCCAACAAAAAGATATTACAATAGCTATCAATAAGCTTGTGTGGATATAGATTTTACATAAGTTATATAAAAAAATTAGTTTAATTTGTTGCTGTGTGATTAAAATAGCTTTCACTTTATATTTAGCATCGAGTAAAATTGATTTTATTTCAATTTCTATGTGGAGAGCCAAAACAAGGGAAGTAGTATTCAATATAATATTACAACCTAATAAAGTTGAATTAAATATAAATCTAGAATTAAATTTAGGCAAGGAATATCCAATCTATGTGTACACCTGATTTATAGCAATAATGCCCACTATACATGTACATCTGATGAAATGTAACAATGTCCACTATACATGTACATCTGATGAAATGTAACAATGTCCACTAGACATGTACATCTGATGAAATGTAACAATGTCCACTATACATGTACACCTGATGAAATGTAACAATGTCCACTAGACATGTACATCTGATGAAATGTAACAATGCCCACTATATGTGTACAACTGATGAAAGGTAACAATGTCCACTATATGTGTACAACTGATGAAAGTTAACAATGTCCATTATATCTGTAAACCTGATGAAATGTAAAAATGTCCACTATATGTCTACACCTGATGAAATGTAACAATGTCCACTACACGTGTACACCTGAAGAAAGTTAACAATGTCCATTATATGTGTACACCTGATGAAAGGTAACAATGTCCACTTGACATGTACATCTGATGAAATGTAACAATGTCCACTATATGTGTACAACTGATGAAAGGTAACAATGTCCACTATATGTGTACAACTGATGAAAGTTAACAATGTCCATTATATCTGTAAGCCTGATGAAATGTAAAAATGTCCACTATATGTCTACACCTGATGAAATGTAACAATGTCCACTACACGTGTACACCTGAAGAAAGTTAACAATGTCCATTATATGTGTACACCTGATGAAAGGTAACAATGACCACTATATGTGTACAACTGATGAAAGGTAACAATGTCCACTATATCTGTACACCTGATGAAAGTTAACAATGCCCATTATATGTGTACAACTGATAAATGGTAACAATGTCCATTATATGTGTAACCTGATGAAAGTTAACAATGTCCACTATATGTCTACACCTGGTGAAATGTATCAATGCCCACTATACATGTACATCTGATTAAAGGTAACAATGACCACTATATGTGTACAACTGATGAAAGGTAACAATGTCCATTATAGGTGTAACGTGATGAAAGTTAACAATGTCCACTTTATGTGTACAACTGATGAAAGGTAACATTGTCTATTATATCTGTACACCTGATGGAAGTTAACAATGCCCACTATATGTGTAATAGAGTGTGCTATGCTTTAATAGCCAAAACAAATATTCAAGAATATGCCACACGACTATCTTGTTTAGTTACACCTACCATTCCTATTATGTGTTAAGAATTTCAGCCCCCTGTCTTATATACAAGAGGGTGCTCGTCAACTTTGAAATATCTGAATTTTATGAAAAAATCCTTAAAAAGAACTAGTCAGGATATTAAGTAAAAAACCTAAACTATGTATCAAAAAGAAGTGTTTTTATTCAAATATAGTATTTAAACACACAAAATGTTATAAACAAAGCTATACTTAAAATAATATTAATTAAAATTATTTTTTCTCAACTTAAAACTAAGTTCGTTAGCACTTTTTTGGATGTTTCAGTAGAAACGATCTTTCTGGTCTGTTTAAAGACATGAAGTAAAAATTGTTTTTCTCCCTCATTTTTAGTGAGTATCGTATTGTAATCTTCAAATAGTTTTACACCCCTCTCCACAGTGTCGTTAACCACACGCAAATTTCTTATGCAACTTTTTCCTTGAAATTAATCAACATTGTCACCCCAAGTCTCAGGAGGTAATTACAAGAAAGAGTCCTTGATGTCTAGAACTGAGAGCGTTTTCAGCGTTCTTCGCTATGCAAAGGCTTTTAATGTGGCTTCCCTGGATTGTTTAACAGAGTCACCTCGTACTAAATGAGAGCTGCCATCAACATCCATTCTTTGAACAATGGCCATTTTCTCACCATAAGATAGATTGTCGAAAAATAAGGCAAAGGCAACTAGATCATCAGACAAGTACCATAAGTGACGTTCTAAAACACCCCTTGCTGCTGCACCGATTTGGAATCAATGGCTTCGTATGGTTTTAATCTCTTCCAAAGCTGCAAGTCATTAATAGTTGCATCTGCTGCCAAAGGTGCTTCGATACAAATCTTGGTGTATATGAGTGCACCGAAACTAACAAATCGAACGATTTGTTATTCTTCTCTGTTGGTTAGCTTAAATGCTTGTAAATTACTCCTAAAGAGAAAAATCTTCATAACATAAAATAGTTTTGCCATCCATCGAGCATGATGTATTGGTCCCGGGGCATGCCAATGAATCCTCTGAGGTAGTTTGTTCAGAACAAATATTGTGAGCTCTATTAGCTCGTTGTAATCATCGCGAACTTGTTTTTCTCAAGCTAAATCAGTCGTAAGACTCTCAGGAGTGTTTTCAGCAAACTGTTCCACGCTAGTATTGAAGTCAAGACAATCGTAGTGCTCTTTTGGAAATGTATCCCAAACATCTCTGAATCTTTTGAATAATGGAATCTTAGGAGAGCTTGATGGCCCAAAGCACAGTGTTAATATTTTTGAAAGCATTATTTCAAACACGTGATGACGACAATCAAGCCATAAAAGATCACGGCCCATCTTTGCTTCTAGGAGAGCGCAGGCTCCTTTTTTGGCACCGGTGTTAGCGGCGGTAGTGTCAAAACTCATAGCTCGGACTTTATTTGTGACATTCCACTGTTCCGTTGTGTCAAAAACTGCATCGGACGTGTTTTTCCCCGTTCCTGCTGTAAGTTTGGGTACGCCTAATAGTTTTTCGTAACCATTACCGGAGACAAGAATCGGAAGGCGCTCTACTTTCTTATTACCTGTTATATCAGGCAGTATTTTTCCATCCCAATGTATTACAAGTGGATAAGTCGGGTCGAATGTTTCTTTTATATTCACATTGAATTCTGTCCTTGTATTTTTTTTTGTTACAACTAGTTGATGGCACAACGTCACTGGCGCTGGTAGCGCTCTGTGTCTTTTTTGGTAAAGCAACAACAAAATCATCTTCTTGCTTATCCTTTAAAGTGCTAGTGGCATTAGAAGTGCTACTGATGGTTAAATCAAGTTTTATTTCTTGATTTGACACTACCGAAGTTGAAGCATTAATTTTAGCATCCTTTTCTCTTAATTCTTCAGCTCTTTGTTTTCGTTTTAGAGAACGTTCTTTGGTCTTTAGAAGCTTCTTGTCAATCGATGTCTAATAATCTTACGCTCACCTCTTTGATCAATGACAAACTCTTTGTCTTCCACAATTTTGATTGAATTCATGGCGTTTGCATGGGCAATATCAAAAAGTTTGTCTAGCTCTTCTGTAGACAAATGCTCCTATTATTTCTGTGCTTCCGAATCTCTTGTTTTCTTTTTCTTTAGAAGCAGCCAGTTCTTAAGAATTTTTATAAGTTTTTCAACTCAGTGATTTGTTTGTCTGGTTGGAATACCAGATTTTCTCCACATTTCTATGACTTCTTGAATGAGCATGTGCGCAGAATATTTCACATTTTTTGATTCATTTAATGAGTAGTGATAGCGAAGTAGAACTTGACGAATATTTGGAAGTTGGATAATCCTTCCCAATGGCTCAAGATCCCGACATCCAAGTAGAAAAATATAATCTTTTTTGAGAGTTGATGAACTCATTTTAACGCACTGTTTCATTCAGAGTCTAGTAAATAATTACCAAAGTTTTTTATGTTCGTCTATAAAACTCTTTAACACTTGTATTTAAAAGTAGATTCGATTAATTTAACACACGAAACTGATCTGTAAAAAAATCAAGATCAAGCATTTTTTTACAAAAATCTCAAAAACAGCACTCGATTGAGCACTCTCTTCCGCTAAAGCGAGCCAACTGAAATTATACAATGTTATTGCTATGGATACATGTTACAAATTTACGGGGTGGCCAAACTGAAAAACAAAAAAAAATTATAGACCACCCTAATATCGATACTATTTTTTGGAAAACTAGGGTCTTAGATGAAATGTTTGTTATTCCCAAATGAATTCAAAACTTTGTGGTTAAAGAATCAAGACTAGCGCCTTTTAATACAAATTTCATTATAATATATATAAATATAAATATACAATTAAAAATAATATGCATTGTTATATAATTTAATATTATTAAATATTATCTATTTAGAGTTAATTAAATGTAAAATATATCCTAAATAATAAATATAACCTAGCTATTATTTGCTTCTGGCCTAAATTTGTTTAACGTATATCTACTAACACACTGTTTCAGCCTATGACGAGGAAACTCCCCGTAAGTTGGAGACTATGACATTTTTATGCATGCTCCTAATGACTACTTCAAGGTGAATTAATCTCCATATCCACCTTCAAGCCCTCAGCCTGGGGATTCTAGATACCCCTGGGGCTGACCCACTACCGCAGGTCAAAGATGAGGGACATTCTCCAAGTTGTCTTACATTTATTAAACGAAAATTTAATTATTTTATTGATGTTTAGGTGGAATTTCAGGAAACTATTTAGATATTTTACTAATCACTTGAATAGTTTTCTTGATGTTTTGTCAACTACACTGCATTCACAGTATGGCTCAGTTCATAGGGAAACCTATACATCGGTCAGTCACTGATTTTAAATTTGCATTGGCAAAAACAACTTTTTTTAAACTTTTTCTCAAAGAGAATTAGCTGAACTCTAAAGAAAATATGAAATATTATGTTATATATATTTTCATGATATTAGATCCTAAAATATAGCTTCAAAAACAAATTACATTCAAACATGTTTGTATTGGGGAAGGGGGAGGGGTGTTTTAGGTTTAACCTATTTGCACATTCTTGAAAGTATTTTTGCTCCACATCCTGGCTCTATCTATTTAATTACAATAAGCTAGGGATGAGGGAGGGGAATTTATAGCAAATGTTCTCACATTTTGCTTTAAGGAGAATGGGAAACCATATATAAAAAAATCAGCCTCAAAATACCTGTCCAAGATTTGAACCATGATCTCGTTACCTGCAAACCACATTAAATGAACTTGATTAGTTCACCTTCCCATTGATGGGGTACAAGTATTATTAATAACATATTTTTGTATTTATTCTTAATTCCTAGACTAGCTTATTGACATCTTATCAAATTCACAGCATCTAATATTCTAGTTATATTAAAAAAAAAAACTACTTCAAGAGGGGCTCAAAGCTAAAACAAATTCTTGCCATCGGCAACTAGCAGGACTTGATCACAAGCTGCCCCTCAAAAATAACAGCCCTCTATACATAAGTTCATGTAGCAATATGTGTGGGAACTGCCTAGTGGAGATACTGTTCTTTATGTAGACTCTCTTTCAACTCTCCTTTTACTTCGTTTATTGATTCCACTTAAAAACAGGAATTCGCTATGTCACAGAAAAACAAATAGGTTAAAAAACAAACATTCTATAGGCCAAGAAGAAGAAAAATGTTTTGAGAATTTTTTTTGAACTATCATGGATGAGGTTGGGGGAGGGGGGCATTAAATATTTTAGAATATAATAGAATTTAATAATTTAAAAAAAGTTGCAACTTTTGCTATAAAAAAATAGAAACAACTGAATAAAGTGAGGTAATTTTAAATGTAATTAATATTAGTGTTAATTTTGTAAGGAAACATGAGGGTCATTAGGATTAAATTAAGGACACTAGTCAAACTTTCTTCGTTAATTGGTGAATGTGCGATGCAATAGATGAAATTACTTAAATAATTACAATAATACTTAGTAATAAACATTCCAGATTATGTTTAGTTTGCAGACATTCAAGCTAAGAATGTCTGGGGGATATTTGGTTGACTTAGACATATTCCTGAAAATGTTACTCTTCAATCTTTGTCCTTATGTTCTAATTTAAAAGAGTTTTATGTTAATACATAAAATCAAGCCTTATTTTGATTATATTTGTGACTCAAGTTTACTGCATTTTGATAAAAAAAATTCTTAATATAAAATAATCTATAAAATCCTTGACTCCAACTTTAAATTAAATTGTGTGTAACTATAGACTAAATTTATGGTGCTTCTAAAACTATCTCAGCCAATCATCACTCACTGGTCTATGTACAAAGATGCAGCTAGTGTGGAAAAAATGTATGTTTGTCATCAACGTAATTGCTTATTGAATATCGGGCTCGGTGAAGAGATGTTGCCAATTTTTGTTTTTTTAGGTTGGTGTCTTTTAAACATCAGCCGAGAATGCAAGTGTCCTATGTCCAATTTTCCACTTTTGTGTAAAAGAGCATTGACGTTTGACCATGTGTATATAACCAATGTTACTAGATGACAGCTTGAGTTTGTATCTTCTAAGGTCATTCATTATATAGCAGTCTCTATTTCACCACAGGTGAACCATGTGTGCATTATAAACAGACGTAAACACCAAATATCTCAAATTTAACACACTTGTATTCTCTGGTGACGAATTTTTGTATAGAAATAAAAAATTAAAGTGAGTGTCATTAAATGATATCCTTATTTAACAACACTATTTTTAATGGTGTCTACCTGCAAAATCTTAAAGACCTCCTGAAGACACTTTGGCTATTGTTGAAAGAAAATATATTTTTGAAATAGTAGATTTTAACCCTTTGTTATCACTCTAGAAACCCTACCTTTATTGTTGGCTAAATTTAGGTTACTTTGATTTAATTTCAAATGTGTGTATCTGTTAGCATATTTACATGAATGGAATATTTCAATATTTTATTACTGTAAATAGTTTATATTCTGAGATTATTATTTTAAATTCATCATAGAATAAGGAGAAAGACTTTCTATATTTGGTTGCAGTGAAGATGCTAAAAACATGACCCAAAAAAAGGTTTTACTTTGTACTGATTATTAATTCACTGATGCAATATTTGAATAAATATATTTTAATAAACTACAATTAAAATTTGTTTTTACTACTTTTTAACTGCACAATAGTTTTTTTTAAGTGTATACTTCAGTGAGTCAATACACCAAAACAATTTTTTTATAATTTGTATTTGAGAAACAGCTATAGGCCTACTTTTGACTGTTAAAGAATATTGCTAATGGGGGCCGAGCTCATTAAAACTGTACTTGGGATGTGATATTTTCTCCGCCACTCGGTAAACATTTGACCAATCATACTTTGGCACTTGTAATATTTGTCATAATTATCTCATTACAACTCAAAATTGGTGGCTGCATGGTCTAACGCTTCCCTCTCATGTTGGATTGAGTTACCAATGATTGGGAGGTCAAAGTTTTAATCCTGGTCAGGTGTAATGTGGGTGGATTTTCTTAGATAGTTTCCCACTCTACCTACATGCCAATGTGGGTACATTTCTTCTAAGATAACTCCTTGCTCATCCCTTTACCATTAATGTATGTTTATAATCCAAACAAGCACCAAAGTGTCTAAATACCTTCCATGGGAATGTTTCCCTAAATGATGAGAACATTTATTCACAGAGACAGTTTAGACCAACTCTTTTTCTCCTGACAACACTGATAATGAGCATGGTTCATCTTTAGTAGCTAGTAGCCAACAAGTTGATAAGTACACAGTTAAGTACGTACTAGAGATGTCAATCAATTGAAGCTTCTAGCACTGATTACAGTTTAGTTTTGTGTGTCAACGCTTCTCTTAGCACTCCTTGTTCTAGTTGAATTGGGGACTGGTTGGAGTGTATGCATCCACACAGCCTGCCTTAGTCTAATGTACCGGTATTGAGGTAGTACCTATTTTTATTAGTTCATTACGTTTTAAACAATAGAAACAATCTTAATATTGCCTACAGCTATAGTATTTATTACAATTTTTTAAATTGGTTAATATTATAATGTGGATGTGTTTTGAAGGGTTGTTAGCTTAAAAAAAATGTATTTAGGTCTATAATTTTCCAAGCAACATGACTAAATAATTACTCATGAGAAAAATCTTATTTTTAATTTACATAAAATTATTTGCTTTAACCTTTTATTTTTTATTTTAATTTTTATTATTTTTTATTATATACTTGTTTTTATTTTGAATATGTGAATACAGAGTAAGCCCTATATTATAAGCTCTGACTGGCAATCTAAACTGTCTGCGTTTCTTTTGAATCTCAAATTATTAACTTTGTCAATTTATTTAATGCGTAAAATAATTATATTATTGCTGGCATACCTGCCTGTCAAAGTTTGCACACGTCTAGTAATTTATGTAAGTTTATATTTTGTAATAATTTTCCTAATTTAGTAAACATATTTGCATCCAGGCAACAGAATTTTTTTCTTGATTTTGTTTTTACAATTAATAGTGCTCTTTTATTATGACTATTCTTAAATATATTTAAATCACTTTTACAACTAATAAAAAGTAAAGCGTTGTAAAAATGTATCATTTATTTCCAAATAATTTAAGTAAAAAAGAAAATAATTTTAAAGGAACATAGTAACTGACTAATAATTTCTCATTAACAATCCTTATGTAATCGTTATTTTTATTGCTTGAATAAAGTTAAGTACATATTTTAAAGTGTCATTAAAATCAATGAAATTAAGCATATTAAGCTTTTAGAGGCCTATATTTTAATAAACATAATAAAGTTGTATAAAAGTAAAAACACTATTACACACTCAAACACTAAACTATATTGATCTCACATCTAACATGTTTGTAATTTCTTAGTTTTTTTTAAATTTTATGTGAAATGTACAATTTTAATATGTTTATTTAAAGAAGTAAAAGTTTCAATTTTATTTTTAGGTTTTAATTTGTTTTTTCTCTATTTTGTAATAAGGTTTGTTTTTTTCTACTCTGTACACCAGAGGTATCCAAACTGACTGCAGAACATATGCAACCCATCTCACCCTTTTGTATGGTCTGCAATATTTGTTTGAATTGTTTAAATTGTTTAAAATTAAAATAATTCAATACATTCTGTTGTTTATTTTAGCGATCCATTTTTAAATAGAGCCGTATTTGGATTGATTTAGTATACGTATATATATTTAAAATTACATTTTGTTTCACTTGTAGTTGTGGAATTCAAGGAAACGCGGCAGTTGGCCAAAAGTCATTTGTCCTAAAAATGAAACCAAAAGTCGTTTGGCCTAAAAATTAATTTCACTCAAGTCATGTGGCTTAAAGTCATTTAGCCTAGGATATAAATTTAATACCTTCGGTTATCTTCTGAAAGTAAAAAGTACTGTTATTTATTTCATCTGAATATAGATAGCACAAATGATGCAAGATAGTTACAATGTTTCTAAAATAATGACATATCTCTTACATCCAGCTTTACAGTGTACACCAACAAACCTTAATCTTAATTCTACAAAGAAAAACAATAGAGTAGTTCACAAAACACTATACTGCCTTTTTTGTGTATAATTTTCCGATTATTATTTCCTTGTTAGTATACCTCATGGTCATAAAGTTATAGGAATAAAGCTTTTAGCAAAAAATAATTAAAAAACACAATTTTCAGCACCGTTTACGCGCATTAAAATTGTATGCGTACAATCAAATGATGGGGACTTTTGATAACTTATTTAGTAAGGCAAAATAAAAGTGGAAAAAATATTTAACCCACCCACTTTAAATTTGTCTGAAATGACGCCCGATTTTCATTTAAAGTTACTTGAGTAAAGAAATGTTAACTCTATTTGAACATATCTTTTATATATGGTATTAATAAATCTAGATAATAAATAGTTACGTATGAAATAAGGTTTGCAATTGAATAAACAACATATAATATATATATATTATATATATATATATATATAATATATATATAAAACAAACTTAAATTATGGTTTTGACAAAATTCTTAACTCTATTTTTATTGGTTATTATTATTATATTATTATTATTATATATAAAATTAGTAGTTATTTTCTTCTTTCAAACATTGTTACTATTTTTATTACGGTGATATTATTAACATAGGTTATGTTCACAGAATAAGCCCTTGTTTAAAAAGTATATACTAATTTCCCTCCTAATAATTAGCAAAGCATTCTCACGATTTAGTTCAACTAATACACTATTATTATATTATATATATATATATATATATATATATATATAATATTATATATATATTTAGTTCAACTAATACAATATTATATATATAATATTGTATTAGTTGAACTAAATCAATATTATATATATAATATTGTATTAGTTGAACTAAATCGTGAGAATGCTTTGCTAATTATATATATATATATATATATATATATATTATATAATATATATATATAAAAGCAATAAAATCCATTGTGCCAAAAATACAAAGGGTTTTATGACACTGTCGTTGGTCTTTTTTTTAACGCTTCATGAAAGGTAAAAATACAAAATGTGGAGGAGTTTACTGGATAACATCCCAGGGCAAGAAACAGGTACGATGTAAGCAAGTGACATCCGAGAAGCCAAAGGCTGCTGCAGAGGCCACAGGGAAGCAAATATTTGTCTCAGACAGTGATAGAGTACATTCGTAGACACACACTTCCACTATGGAAGGGGAGGGTTATATTTGAAAAAACAAATACAAACAATATTTTATTGAACATAAGATAAGTTACATACAAATTAAGTTACCCATTGATGGGTGTCGTGGTTGTAACGTCATTTGCCACCCTACCATGTATTTCCCTATATTTTTCTGATCCTTGTAAATAGTTTCCAATTTATTTTCGTTTGAAATTATGCAATTCAAAGATCGGCCGCAGCTTAACACACTGTGTTGCAGGCGTGACAAATAATACTATTTACATCCATTCAAAGATTAAAAGGCCGGAAGGAAGAACGTCTAACACTGTTTTAAATAATTTAAATAAGGAATTTTGACCTAAGGAAAAAAACACTTACCTTTTATTAAACATATTAATTATCTTTTAAGAAGTTTGTTGAGTCTTCTATTTATTTTCAATGTCGGCCATGATTTATTCCAAGGCATGCGCGCACCGCGCGGATTTGGTTAAAACAAGTGAGTGGCGGGTCTCGCGATTGTAAAAGAAAAAGAAGACATGATGTAAATACCTCCAAACTAGCGCGCGTTTCAATTTTGACAGATGGAAATAAACATTTTAATTCTTTTAAGAAATATTGTTCATATTTATTGACATATATTTCAATATTCATATTAAATTTGCATTTAATTTTATATTCATCTCTAGTCCATAGCCAACATTTTATCTTTGGTTTTAATATATTAATTTTCTCTTTGGACATGGAAGAATATAGAACGTTTTTAAATTTGATTCTTGGAACACTTTTTGAAGAAGATTAGAGGCTTCTTTTTCGGCGTCCTTAAAGTATGGAACCAAATTTGTGTGGTTCCTTGATAAATTTATTTTAAAAGTAGAAACCTGTTTCAAAAGTGGGATATTAATATATCAATAGAAAGCTGAGTGTGCAAGGAAGAACTAGAGACTATTGGTATTCGAAAACTGTGGATCGTATGTAATTAAGGAGAGGAAAAACTTTCTTACATTTTGTTGTTTCAACACAGGATATTTTTCTTGGTGAGATCTAGCCAAATTTTCATCCATAAATATATATTTAGTTTTTTTTATTTTATCATCAAGAATCCAGGAATAATATAAAACTTTTAGAAAGAAAAACTAAATATATTCGGACACTTTATTAAATCCAATATTTTATTTTATGTAAAAATATTAATGCCATTGATTTTTTTTAACAATACTAAATATTTATTTTGTTGTTTTACTTACAACTCCATATATCATATATGCTTAGACTATATACATTTTTCTCTTTTGCTCTGGTATTATAAACTACTAAGTTTAACCATGTTCAGAGATTATTATTTTTATTGATTAATTTTGTTTGAGAATGGATGTAATACAATATATTTTATTTTTATTTTGTCACATTAGAATTGTATTTACTTGGAATTCCATAGGTAGAATTGGGATGTGGTAACAAGGAAACAATAATAATAGCACACATAAGTTTCAATAAAAAAAATTTTATTTGTAATTTAAAATTAGTACATTTCATTCAACGATCCTTTTTATTTCAATTGTTTATGTTTTATTTTAAGTATTCTTTCAACTCTTGTAGAGACTTACGGCACACCATTGTTGTAAGTAAGGTATCATTAACCTTGTAATATCCAGATAAACGTTCTCGAGCACACCCAGTGGTCTCGAGTATAAAGAGTCATCGTACCTCTGTCAAAATTATCCGAGCATGAAGGTTTTTACTATTATTCTTTCTCCTAGTTCCTAGGAGTGGCGCCAAAATACATAATTTTATACATCTCGACGTAACCTTTTGTTGTGAAAAGATTTTTTTTTCACATGGTAAATTCTCTATGTCTACACTATTATACCAACACATTGAGAAAGTGTTAGAGAAAGCAAGCAAAATGTACAATTAATTAGGCTCTTCATAAATAGCCCTTTTAGCTAATACTGACATTTATGACTACTATGAAAATATTTTTTTTATCTGAGCACCTAACTAAACAAACATTTCTTTTTTAACAATAATTACTTATAATAATATTGGATATAACAAAGATAATATTTAATGCTGTAATTCTCTGATCTGTTCCACAGTGACAAACTTCAAGCAGTAAATGAAAAGATGTATCATTTTTGTTGCCTCTATGCACTAATTATTAGTTTTTGATTTTTAGCAGCTATAAAAAAATTCTCAAATTTTTCAGTTAAAAGGGTTTGCATAATTATTACCACATGTTTACAAACTGCCAAAATAAAATTTAATGGAACAGATAACCCGTCTCTACTGATACTTTGGATATACTTGTCATTACATTTAAATTTACTCTTTTTGCTTAGCAATAAATAAGTCGTCACGTTTGGTTTTGTTGGATGGTTTAATACTAACATAACCCCATAGATAATTATTTAAATCCAGAGTCTTCAAACTTAATATTTTCTAAATAATCTTATTCAAGAACTGAAAAGAACTAATTGTCTGTTCTGACTTAATGTAACAAATTCAAAATTTTCTTCAACAAAATAACTTTTAAAAAAAACACCTCCCCATATATTGCTGGATGCAGCCTCAAAACACTATTAACTGTTATTTTCATTTCTGCTTCTATTGCTTGAGTAACTGTAATATTATAGTTTCCTCCAGATAACTCTCGATATTGACCAAAACTGGATTTAAGATAATCTGTCTTGAATTTTCCTGTCAGTGTATAAGGAACCTCTATGTACTCATAAGTTAGTTAATTATTTCTTTTATTACCAATATGAACCCGGAATAGCGCGAATACACTTATTTCTGGTTAAAGGAATGGTAGGGAACTGAAAAATTAGAATATATCCCTCTTTCGCAATTGAAGTTTTATAATTTGCACTGCAACCAGGCACGAGACATGTATTAACCATGCTTAGAACTAATGATACGTAACATATTATAAACACAAGACACAGCAGTAGTCAGTCAACAAACATTACAAAAACACCTTGCCAACTGAATTATTTGGCGCACTCTAGTTTAGCCATGAGTCAAGTATCTGGACCCCTAATTTTGAAACTAGCGAAAATATTCGCTTGCGAGCTATCTCGCAACTCATGAACTCGCCAATCGCAGGCTGTACTAAAACAGAGCTAATTTTGAAAGGTTTCAACTGTCGTGCAAGTAGGTGTAGTGTTGTTTCGCTTGCGAATGAGTTTTCAATCCGACAACACTGTAAAACCATGACGTGTGCCAAAGGATTGAGGCAATGAGATGCCACAACACGCCATTAAACAAGATACGTAACTGAAAGTAAACACTATTATTGTATTGAGCGCATCATATGAAACGATTTGTTTATTTTTATTAGGAAACCATCTTCCCTTTGTATACATCTACGCTTGTTGTCTCAAAAATTTTCAAGTTATATGAGTATATGTAAAACCAAACATTGAAATAATGTCCACTTAAGCACACTTGGTTGCGTGCTTAGTTCATAATACAAATTCCACGAGTTCGATCCCACCCCTAGTTGAGATATGTTAATTTATTTTTCTGAATTCAAATCACTTTTTAGTAATTAGAATTCAGTAAAATATTATTTTATTTTCACAACTATTTTTAAAACATAAATATGCCCTAAAGGTTTTTACTATGCGAATAATAATTAGATTGCTTAGCCTTATTTTAATATGTGTACATTTTTATGTCATAAAACCCATTAATTTAATTTTAAATAATCACCTACATACAAAATTTCAAAATTAATTTATATCTTAGACTCTGATGTGGGCCTATAGTTTTTAATTTACTACCTTTTTAAATTATTTTTAAGGACTAATATATTAGTCTACGTAGGCTCAAATACCTTTATACTTCTATAAAAAATATTCAAAACAAATTATATGCTTACTAATACGATCATTTAAAATTGAAGTTTAAAGTCTGATAAATTAAAAAAAAATAGCGATTTGAACACGCCAACTTTAGATCATGAGACGGTCATTCTACCGACTCTGCCAAATTGACGGTTAGATGTTCCAGAAAAATTTAGAATATATAATTATTATTTCACCCAAACTAATATTTTTATTGAAGGATTGCATAAAGTGTACAAAGCAATCATATTTTTTTCTTCTGTAAACTTATTTTGTACAGTGGTAGGTTTATTTCAACAAAATCACTCTCAGAAAGCTGCAACCGAAGAGGGGGATGGCATCCATTTTGTTATTTCATTGCCTATTCGATAGAGAAGGCCCGTCTCGCACGGTGTTAGGCTGGCGAGTAGAATCCGCTCGCTACTCGATCGTGTAACGTCAGTTTTCGCAGCGTAGATGTTTAAAAATTAGGAGTTTGCGAGATTGTGTGAGAGATGAGAGAAATAGGCTAGCGAATCGCTACTCGCCCGCACGTTTCAAAATTAGGGGCCCAGGCCCCAATATGCGGCTTTGCTACTTCTCACTGGCCACGGGTTTCTACTAGAGATGGCTATGCTTTCACACAAGATTTAAAGCCTGACATTAACACCGTTGTTGAAACATTAATACCTTATTGTAAATAAAATGTTTTAATTTTTTTTGTAAAAAATAGAGTGTTAGTCCTGTTGTTTTATATAGAGAGCCTACTCATTTCTTTTTGTAATAATAGGCTACCTAGCTGGAATTATGTTTACCTAAGAAAATAACAATAACATTATTTTGAAATATGACTCCCCTCAGAATTTTTAATGTTTAATGTGGCCTATACGATCAGACAAGTTTGACACGCCTGTCTTATTGCATCTGATTTTTTTTCAAATCTGGGGATAGCCCTTCTAAATAACTTCTAGGGGTTTGTGACTGTACTTTATGCTTTTATAATGTAGTTAAAATTTAATATATTTGTATGTGTGTTTGGATTTAAAAAAATATTCATGGGAGTGCCAAAGTAAGGACCCGCCCCGGGTGTCAAATAATCAGATATGCCACTGCTCAAACCAGTATTAAATAAAGGCCTCTCTAAATAATTATCAATGGCCTTTGACATAAAAATAATATGCTAATTTATTGTTGTTTCTTTTTAAGATAAGATTTTAAGAAAACACCCGGTGTTTATGCAGTAAAGGCTTTGGGAGAGAGCCATGGTGTGAAAGGTCGAAAAAAGTAGCACTAATATCCTTGATCACACATTTCCTAGTCAACATTGAAATTACCTTCCTCGGTGGCGTAGTTAGCTAACATGCTAGTCGTGTTAAGCTCGACTGCTGAGGATGAGGAGATCGAGCTTCGAATTTCAGTCGGGTGAACTGGGAGGTGGTTTTCCTAAATAGTTTCCACTCTCCCTCCACGCAAATGCGGGTTCACTTCCTCTGTATTCAACCTCCCAATTCCTAACCCATTAGCATAATTAGTACTTAAGCTTATAAACTGAACGGGTGGTAAGACGCGGTTCTAAATAAATAAAAATTTAAAAAAACATTGAAATTAGTAGACTGCGTTAGGGTTCTCAAAGAGATGCCGCATTTATCAGCACGTGCATATTTTGTACTATACCTTCTTTCTTGCACTCAGACTAATAATATCCTGGCACAGTATTTTCCACTTACACAGTACCGATGTTGACACATTTGAGGATTCAATGGCTACTAGAGATTAAGAACTTAATTACTGAAATAAATTTAGTTTTTCAAACATCTTAGCTGTTTTATATATTCCTTATTTGTTAAACCATATCAGAAGCTATCTATCAATTAATTATTTGACTGTGGCAAACACTAATTGTATTCTGTGCTGGCTGTGATTCAGAGGGAGTATCAAAGAATGAAAAGCTGACTGTAGTTATGTTTTACATTTTGTATGTTTAAAAATATATTTAAGTTAATAATATTTAAATTATTTAGATTAATTAAGTGAAGTTAATTTAACAAAATATAGTATGCAATCGAAACTATACCCCAATTATCTTCCTACTGGATATAATATTATATGACAGCTAAAACAATTCACTAAAGTTACTTTCACGTATTAATAGTTTAAGTCATGTTATCCATTGCTCTTACACTCGCGAACATTTAGTCCAACTAGGGATGGGTTGTGAAATCACAACCTGCTCCTTTGTCACTGCTCCTCTGACGTCACATTCACAGCCTGTTCCTAACAGACGAAAGGAGCTGTTCCTTTTTGTCACAGGTCAGTTTAAAACGTTAAACCTATTACTGTATTCCCATTTGTTTTCTCTCAGTCGAAACTGCGTCGTTACAATATTGTACGGTAGATGGCAGCACAAAACAGGTATGTATTAGAAGTGTTTATCAACGCTTGGCATTGCTCCTCGTCTCTCTACTTTCTTTCACAGGCAGCGCTGGAACAGGTCCAGAGGAACCTTGCTCCTTGTCTGTCACAGGCTGCGCTGTAACAGGTCCGGCGTAACCTTGCTCCTCGTCTCTCTGTCACATGCTGCGCTGTAACAGGTCCGGCGTAACCTTGCTCCTCGTCTCTCCGTCACATGCTGCGCTGTAACAGGTCCGGCGTAACCTTGCTCCTCGTCTCTGTCACATGCAGCGCTGTAATAGGTCCGGCGTAACCTTGCTCCTCGTCTCTCTGTCACATGCAGCGCTGGACCAGGTCCAAAGTAACCTTGCTCCTCGTCTCTGTGACAGGCTGCGCTGTAACAGGTCCGGAGCAACCTTGCTCCTCGTCTCTTTGTCACATGCAGCGCTGGAACAGGTCCGGCGTAACCTTGCTCCTCGTCTCTCTGTCACATGCAGCGCTGGAACAGGTCCGGCGTAACCTTGCTCCTCGTCTCTCTGTCACATGCAGCGCTGGAACAGGTCCAAAGTAACCTTGCTCCTCGTCTCTCTGTCACATGCAGCGCTGTAACAGGTCCGGTGTAACCTTGCTCCTCGTCTCTCTGTCACATGCAGCGCTGGAACAGGTCCAAAGTAACCTTGCTCCTCGTCTCTGTGACAGGCTGCGCTGTAACAGGTCCGGTGTAACCTTGCTCCTCGTCTCTCTGTCACATGCTGCGCTGTAACAGGTCCGGCGTAACCTTGCTCCTCGTCTCTCTGTCACATGCAGCGCTGGAACAGGTCCAAAGTAACCTTGCTCCTCGTCTCTCTGTCACATGCAGCGCTGTAACAGGTCCGGTGTAACCTTGCTCCTCGTCTCTCTGTCACATGCAGCGCTGTAACAGGTCCGGTGTAACCTTGCTCCTCGTCTCTCTGTCACATGCAGCGCTGTAACAGGTCCAAAGTAACCTTGCTCCTCGTCTCTCCGTCACATGCTGCGCTGTAACAGGTCCGGCGTAACCTTGCTCCTCGTCTCTGTCACATGCAGCGCTGGACCAGGTCCAAAGTAACCTTGCTCCTCGTCTCTGTGACAGGCTGCGCTGTAACAGGTCCGGAGCAACCTTGTTCCTTTATGCTCCTGAGATATTTTGGAGCAGTCGTACAGTATAAAGGAAGTGAATACGTTGTATTCTTGTCACAGCACTGAGATCAGTTCCAGCGCAACCTTACTTATCTATTAGAGACCTAGTTTAGTTTTGGTTTGGGGAGTCACAAATGAGTTTTTAGGAGGAAAGCTTTCGTAGTAAAAAACAATATTTCCACAATATTTCCACAATATTACAATATGTAATGTATTCGCACAATAAATTGTTACGTTAATTTTCAACATTGAAAGGGCCGACTTGCTGATCAAATGATTCAAGGCAAGGTTTAGCAATCTACGGCCCACTGACTGGTTTTATCTAGCCCACAAAATATTTAGAAAACAATTGTGTTCAATAGAATTAATAACTAATTGCTATATGAAAAATGTAAAGTTGAACTTTTTTTTTCGAATAGGCCCAACAATTATTATTTTATAAACACATATGGCCCACGATATCAAAAAGGTTGCAGACCCCTAGTCTCTGGCGTTACTCTTGCGATAGACTGAACTGCCGATATAGGGAGATTGGGGTTCGATCCCGGTTGGTTGCAATGAGGGTGGTTTTACGTATGTTTTCCACTCTCATTTCACACAAATGTGGGTGCACTTCCTCTAAAATCAGCCATCTCCATCCCTAACAAATTAGCGCAATTAGTGCATATGGCTATAAACCGAGCGTGCAGTAGACACGATGCTTTAAAAAAATTAGGCTGGGAGTAGTTTTGTATATAGGAGCTGTGACAAAAAGGAGCAGGTAAAAGGAACAGGTCCAGTGGTGGAGCTGTAACAGATTGCTCCTGCTCCACCAAAGGAGCAGTTTTTCCCATCCCTAATGTCAACAAAGGTTTGGGGTAAGGGTTACCTGAATAGTTCTCCATTCGGACCCCCGGGGCTCTGGACAGGGATGTGGGTACAGTCTCATCAATATAAAACTCAGGGAAGTTGGCCTTGTCATTGAACAGCACTAGAACAGCTTCCAGTTCAGCTTCTGTGGTGAGAAACTACATCACATGTCACATGTTTTGGGCCAAACAAATTGATATTTTCTTGAAGACACGCGATACTGTTGACTGGTAAAAAAAAAAATTGAAGAAATATGTTATCAGTAAATAATACAAGTCCTAATATAAAATAAACTTATATACCGATACAAAATTAAACTTAAATAACACATTACAAAAACAAACATGAACACTTATTAATGTATTCAACCCAACAATTTAAATTAGTTGTTCCTTCTCGAAAAAGAGTTATGAACTATGTTTTTTCTAATTTTAGTAATAAATAACATACCTAGCCTTTAAAAAGAATATATTTACAATTTGGTATTAACTTACATGAAAGCCTCCCGTAGCATAAAACTGAAGGGTTGTCAACACTTGCTTTAAATGAAACAGTGGAAGTCGTGTTTAGGGATTGTCAATTTACAACATAGGGAAGATATCTTGCCATACAACTTCCTTCGAAAATAGAAATCTTTAGCGAAATTGTTCGTCAAAATAAGCCTAAAAGGTATCCTGGAAATCCCTAACATGCCCCCGTTGAATCATAGCAACTTGATTAGGTTCTTCTTCAAATTATTCGTCAATTACGACTAAATACGCGACTTTTCGACAGTCAAGGAGCGCCATATTTTCCAGACAACACAAAACAATTAGGGATGGGTTGTGAAATCACAACCTATTCCTTTGTCACTGCTCCTCTGACGTCACATTCACAGCCTGTTCCTGACAAACGAAAGGAGCTGTTCCTTTTTGTCACAGGTCAGTTTGAAACGTTAAACCTATTAATGTATTCCCATTTGTTTTCTCCGAGCTTCTACTGTTTTCTCTCAGTCGAGACTGCGTCGTTACAATATTGTACGGTAGATGGCAGCACAAAACAGCTACGTATTAGAAGTGTTTATCAACGCTTGGCATTGCTCCTCGTCTCTCTACTTTCTTTCACAGGCAGCGCTGGAACAGGTCCAGAGGAACTATGCTCCTCGTCTCTGTCACAGGCTGCGCTGTAACAGGTCCGGCGTAACCTTGCTCCTCGTCTCTCTGTCACATGCTGCGCTGTAACAGGTCCGGCGTAACCTTGCTCCTCGTCTCTCCGTCACATGCTGCGCTGGAACAGGTCCAAAGTAACCTTGCTCCTCGTCTCTCTGTCACATGCAGCGCTGGAACAGGTCCAGAGGAACTATGCTCCTCGTCTCTGTCACAGGCTGCGCTGTAACAGGTCCGGAGCAACCTTGTTCCTTTATGCTCATGAGATATTTTGGAGCAGTCGTACAGTAGAAAGGAAGTGGATACGTTGTATTCTTGTCACAGCGCTGAGATCAGGTCCAGCGCAACCTTACTTATCTATAATAGACCTAGTTTAGTGTTGGTTTGGGGAGTCACAAATGAGTTTTTAGGAGGAAACCTTTAGTAGTAAAAAACAATATTTCCACAATACAAGTACAGTATGTAATGTATTCGCACAGTAAATTGTTACGTTAATGTTGAAAATTGAAAGGCCCACTTGGTGATCAAATGATTCAAGGCAAGGTTCAGCAATCTACGGCCCACTGACTGGTTTTATTTAGCCCACAAAATATTTAGAAAACAATTGTGTTCAATAGAATTAATAACTAATTGCTACATGAAAAATGTAGAGTTGAACTTTTTTTTCGAATAGATCCAACAATTATTATTTTTTAAACACATATGGCCCACGATATCAAAAAGGTTGCAGAACCCTAGTCTCTGGCATTACTCTTGCAATAGACTGAATTGCTGATATAGGGATATTGGGGTTCGATCCCGGTTGGTTGCAATGAGGGTGGTTTTACGTAAATGTTTTCCACTCTCATTTTACACAAATGTGGGTGCACTTCCTCTAAAATCAGCCATCCCCGTCCCTAACAAATTAGCGCAATTAGTGCATATGGCTATAATCCGAACGGGTAGACACGATGCTTAAAAAAATTAGGCTGGGAGTAATTTTGTATATAGGATCTGTGACAAAAAGGAGCAGGTAAAAGGAACAGGTCCAGTGGTGGAGCAGTAGCAGATTGCTCCTGCTCCACTAAAGGAGCAGTTTTTCCCATCCCTAAGTCCAACACTTCTATCTCTGGTCTTTCTCTGCATTGTGAAGGTAGATAACATGCAAACATAGAGAAATGATTCTCTAAGATACAATACAGTGTGGCAGAGAAAAGGATAGAGACAGTATTACTAGTTCATAATCTGCGGTCAATCCAAAATTGGGAAGCAGGAAGCGGAAAACTTTGGTAACCCATTTTGTAGTCTGGTGTAGCAAGGCTCCACTTTGGGTGATTTTGAGTAAAATAATTGGAAATAATTAAAAACTTGAGGGTGTTTCAAACGTATATGAATGCTTCTTTCGCACCATTTTACATTGTCAGTATTGCAGTAATCTATCTATCTATTCCTTAATGTTGTAAAGAGCTGTCTCCTATATACCGTGTATGAGAATGACGGGAAAACGGTGCCTAACAGAACTTTTATTTTGGTATTTAAAATAACCAATTAGTGAGTGGGGGGATACGCTTAGCTTGGCCCCCTCCTACCTTTTGTCCTTTTAAATATATTTTTCTTGCAAAACTATTCAGGTTCAAAACGCCTAACTTGAGTGCAAAACGGTGCAAAGAAGGACTTTTAAGATGGCATAGAAATATTCAATATTTTGATAGAGGGGGGGGGACTTCTCTTAACTTGCCCCCCCCCCCCGACCTAAACAGTCGTACTGTCACTGGGGTTAGGGTGCAAACGTAATAATTTGTTGAAAAACTGTGGTGTATTTAAATTTTAATTTAGCTGACGTGGGGGGTTGCGGGGGCAGATTAAGTGATCTCACTCAGCCCACATGTTGGTTTATTATCTCCAACAAATTATCCAACATAACTTGTTGGCTCTGACCGGCTCTCCCAACACCAACAAGTTGGCAAATATCGCCAACAAGTTGATAATGCGTTTATATTTTAACATAATTTGTTGGGATTGTGTTGGTCAACATGTTGTGTTGCAGTATAAACGAAGTTTTTAGGAGGGAGACCTGACCTGTTTTGCCATCCAATATGTTGATATGAATAATATGATTAGTGAAGAAGAATGTGAGGTGAAGAGGTTATCTTGGGTGATAGCAACCTACTGACAGGCGTGTAATGTGTCCTGATATATTTGTAGCAGCAGGATGAATACATACATACATACATACATACATACATACATACATACATACATACATACATACATACATACATACATACATACATACATACATACATACATACATACATACATACATACATACATACATACATACATACATACATACATATATACATACATACATACATACATACATACGTACGTACGTACGTACGTACGTGCGTGCGTGTGTACGTACGTACGTGCGTGCGTGTGTACGTGCGTGCGTGCGTACGTGCATACGTACTTACGTACATACATACATTTACACATACATACATTTACACATACATACATACATACATACATACATACATACATACATACGTACATACATACACACATACATACGTACATACGTACGTACATACATACATACATACATACATACATACATACATACGTACATACATACATACATACATACATACATACATACATACATACATACATACATACATACATACATACATACATACATACATACATACATACATACATATGTTGGTATAGCAATTTAACATTTATTCATTAAGATATTGGTACATTTTTTATGCATATGTTGGTAGTTCTATTGATGGTATTTGTTCTTGTTCAATCTGTATTTAGTTTTTCAGTACATAATTAATACTTCAATTAATAAACTACTTTCAGTTCAGTAATGTTTGATGTTTGTACAATAAACATATAAACTTGTGGTGGCACGTTTTCAGGTTATTGTCCTGTAGCATTAGCCGCGGGCTAACTACAATAATGAAGACTTACCCTATTCGATTGAGGACGTCTCCTGCCAGCTCGAAGGTAAACACGCCCGGCCCACTTGTACTCGCACATCTAATCGGCCCAACAGCCTTCAACATACTGAAACGAGCTCACCTGTATCCATCGCCACCGCTCTCCAGAATCAAAGAACTTAAGAGGAAAAGAAGTACAACTCCGCCAGTCCCACGATCATGTTCTATATCATTCGAGATGGTCGGCGAACATTCTACTCCCTATCTATTATCTTTGGTTTTTCCCCCCTTGTGACGTCCTTGTGCCCTGTGTTCTGTAAGCTGTGTTCTGTATATAAGAAGCACCGTGTGACTTATATGCCACTCTTGGGTTGGCAGAGAAGGTCGCTTGACCAGGCGATCTCTACAAATTCAACGATGTAAGCTAAATTCATTTTCGGTGATAATCTTTGCTTTTTTCTAAATTCATTTTTGGCTCTTTTTTGGGATTATTTTCTTTAGGGGTATGCGTAATCGTTTAAGCTCCTGGTGCAATTTTCCTATGTAATGGGACTTAATTTTTTACCATAACGGAGACTTTTTATAATAACTTTGGCGTCATGTTCGCTTGGCGAACAAATGATCTAAACTTGGTTAAGAACTTTAACACAAATAAAATTGGACAAATTATTAATAAGAAATTGGTGAGATTAATATTTCGACTTTGTTAAAAAAAAAACAAAAAAACTTGAACATAAATAAAATGAACAAATTATTAATAAGAGTTGTGTAGGTTAATATTTTGACCTATTTAAGAACTTTAACTTAGATAAAATAAACAAATAGATAATAGGATTTTTGCGGGGTTAATATTTAAAATTTATAGCAGTAGAATTAATCTTTAGATTATATAATTGATATATTCCTTTTTGACTGGTATTAGAAGATGTGTTATGATATGTGTTGGGGCTAACTATGAAAGTTAGAATGCAGTTTAAGGGTTCAGTTTTAGCGCCCAGCTAGTTTTCTACTTGGCTAGCGAATGAGATACTTTATATTTTTTTTAAAGTTGGCGCTCTTAATATGAGGCCAAGGAGTAAGGTAGTAAAGTCTTTGTTGTTATTTTTTTTGAGAATATAAAAATATAAAAGGAATACTTTTGTTGTTCTTTACAAATATATATATATATATATTGTTATTCTCGTTTCTGGAGAAATAAAATTATGATATAAATAGAATACTTTTATTGTTGTTTACAAATATATATTTATATTGTTTTGTTCCTTTCTTAAAAAATAAAATGATAATAAGAATAAATAAATAATCTACTGTTAACTAATGGTGTTAGTGTCCTCTTCCTTCGATCATGATTTAATAGTTACATTAATTTACTTGAGGCAAATGATATGTTTGATGATGCGCAATGTTCTGGGGAACGAAGTAACCATTTTAAGAAGGGCTATGAGGGCTTGTCTGAAATGTTCTTATTGCGCGTGCTATGTTCTGGTGGCATAGCCTTCTTTTGTATGCACTTCTATCTCACCTACTCATTCAAAGATTCATCTTTTTTATTTGAATCCCTGTAATCCACTTAGGGATTACAGTCCCAGAGTCCCTTTAAAATGAACGGACATTTATTATTTTCTGTGTACATCGAGAATCAACTTTAACATTAATCTTTAGAAGACTTATCCTAGAAGAATCCTTATTAGCTGCCATGACAGATGAAGAAAAGTATCGTGTTCCATTATTTGATAGTTCAAACTTCAATAACTGGAAGTTTAGAATGGAAACGCTGCTTAATTAACTCAATTTGCTGGAAGTAGTTCAAAGTGATTACCGAACGAAAGTAATTTTCAATGAAGCTGATAGTTCTGAAATCTCGAATAAGAAGACAAAAGTACTGACAGAGTGGAAAAAAAAGAAGATTGAAAATGCAAGTCTTAATTAGTCCAGAAATTTTCAGACAACATTCTAGAATGTGCCAAGGATAAAGAATCTATTTGAGATATGGCTTTCCCTCTGAATACCTATGTAAGAAAAGCATAGCTAACCCAGTACTTCTAGTAAATCTTTATTGAGAAGTTCGATCTATCAAGTGAAACTCTGTAGTAAATTTAATCGATTTTATAAATTGTTCGTGAATTACGGCAACGTGCTAAATTAGAGGAATTAGATATTGTATGTCATCCTTTAATTACCATGCTGAACGAATATATTGTAGTTGTTACCTCTGAAACTGGCCAAAAAATGACATTGGCTTTGAAAAAAATAGGTTATTTGATGAGAACAGAAAAGATTTCGGAAGGTTAAAACGCAAAGTCATAACCTCAACATTCTTTATGACCAAGCAAATCGAAAGTTACACAGAGCCATAAGAAACAGTCTAAATCTTTTTATCAGCAAACTAGGCCTAATCAAAACACTCAGGAAGTCAACTAGTGCAATTTTTTAGAACATTTGACAATTGTGATCTATGGAATGACGTAAACTTAGGATGAAACAGAGTGAAGATGAAAGAAAGCCCAAGTCACCGAAGTTGAAGAACTAGAGTTCAGTTTCGCAGCCAACACGTCCTTGGAAGTGGATTCTGTCTTGTTTATATCTGGTATCTAGACTCAGGAGCTTCAGAACACATGATCTGTGATACTTATTGTCATCATCTAACTAATATTCATATTCTCTCAAGTCCAGCAAATATCAAGCTCGCAAAATCAGGTGAAAATTTAAAAGCGACAGAAGTTGCTGATCTCTGTGCGTTTTTTGAGATGGATGGAAAAATCAATGTAATCAAGCTGGGAAGTATTCTTATCCTGCTTGGTCTGCAACACAACCTCTTATCAGTCAGACGAATGGATTTCAATGGATGCAAGGTAATTTTTGAAGAAGGTATAGCAAAAATGTTCAAGCAAGATAAACTTGTAGCAGTTGCATCATAGTCTGCCAAAATGTATTTAGTGACTTTTTCTGTTCAAAATACCTGTGCCAATGTTGCTGAGGGAGATTGTACAAATCTATGGCATAAACGACTGGCGAATATTGGCAATACCAGTTTGAAGTCTCTTTGTAAAATGGTTGATGGCATGAACGGTGTGTGTAAACAAAAACTTACAACTCACGAATCTCCGTGCGAGCATTGTATCCAAGGTAAAATGACTAAATTGCCTCATGTAAAAACTCGCTCAAGGGCTAAGCGCCCCTTGCAGCTTGTTCACAGTTATGTCATGGGTCCAATTAATCCTACATCATATAATGGTAAGAGATACATACTTACCCTAATTGATGATTACAGTCACTTTACCTATGTTTACACGATCAAAGAAAAGTCAGAGATATTCGATTGTTTTAAGAAGTATGAAGCTCTAGCGACTGTTCATTTCAATGAAAGATCAAGCCGCTTCAGCTGTGACCAAGGTTGTGAATACTTATCTTAGAGATGATAAAATACTTTGAATTTAAAGGTATACAGTTTGAATATACTATCAGATATACACCCTCTCAAAACGGAGTAAGTGAACGCATGAATAGAACACTAATGGAGCGTGTGCGGTGTATGTTATCAAGTGCAAATGTTTCGAAAGATCTCTGGTCAGAAGCTGTGATGACAGCAGTATATTGTTAATAGAAGCCCAACATTAGCCTTGAATTGTAAAACTCCTGCTGAGGTCTGATATAGTCAACATCCAAACTTGTCAAAATTGCGTGTGTTTGGCTGTATTGGTTATTTGCGAATCCTTAATGAGCTACTTAAAGGGAAACTGAACAATCGTACCCAAAAGTGCATAACGGTCGTCTATTGCCCCAATGGCTATAGGATGTGGAACCCGATCACAAGAAAGATTGTTTTGACATGTGATGTGTTTTTTGATGAAAATGCCAATTGGAGTAGAGAAAACATGACCACATCCCCAGTAGTGAGAGCACCACTACTTTGTTAAACAGTTACCATTCCGTCAGAAAGAAGTCTACCTTTAGGCGAAGCCAGTCATGAGGTGTTGGACAAAGAAACGCCTCCACTATCAGATGAAGGTGAACTTCGTCGTAGCTCACGTTCACGTGTGAAACCAAGCTATTTACAAGATTATGTAGCATTTGCTATGGATGCAGAAAACTTTCTTGACAATTTGCCTGAAGATTTTGATGATATCAAGGGTAGACCTGATGAGAGGACCTGGATGCTAGCTGTAGAAGAATAAATGAATTCCCTCAAGAAAAACGACACCTAGGATCTAACTTCACTACCCCCCTGGTAGAAAAGCTATCTCCTGTTGCTGGGTCTTCAGCATAAAGAGAGATCAAGATGGTATTAAGGATTGCTATAAGGCAAGGTTAGTGGTTAAAGGTTGTCAACAGAATAAAGGTTTCGAATTTATTGAGACCTATACCCCAGTAGCACGTATGACTACTGTGAGAACAATGCTAGCCATCATTAATCAAGAAGATTTACATACATGACAGATGGATGTGAAGAATGCATTTTTGCATGGAACCTTGTCCGAAGAAGTCTACATGTAACAACCCCCTGGTTTTTCAAATAATTTAGAACTTGTTTTGCAAGCTCAAGAAATCATTGTATGGCCTCAAGCAGGCACCCAGAGCATGAAACAAGTGCCTCGACACTTTTCTTAATCACTTGGTTTTAAACCAGTGTAGAATGATCCATGTCTGTACCTACATGTTGTCGGTGATACTAAGGTATACATACTTATTTTGGTTGACGATTTGATCATCAGCAGTACTCGCATACAACCTCTTGAGAAGATCAAAGCTGCACTTAAAGCTAAATTTGACATGAAAGATCTGGGTAACTTACACTTTTTTCTCGGAATAAAAATTGAGAAAAGAAACGATGGTATAAATCTTAGTCAACCATCTTATATCAAAAGACTTATGTAAATTTAACATGGAAACCTGCAAAATAGCTAAAACACCAATGGAAACGAAACCCCCTATTGATGATGCCGGATCAACCCTATAGTTGGCACTAAGCCATACAGAGAGCTCATAGGCAGTTTGATGCACTTAATGCTATGCACCAGACCTGACCTGAGTTTTTCTGTCAATTATTTCAGCAGGTTTCAAATCTGTGCAACTAACACTCACTGGGAGTCACTGAATCGCATTCTTCACTGTTTACAAGGAACTTCACACCTAGCCCTGCATTTCCTAAAGAAGAAGGGACACCCCTACTCACACATGCTGATGCAGATTGGGCCAACGATTCCAGTCGTAAGTCAACATCTGGATTTCTTCTGAAAGTTTTTGGTTCAACTGTATCTTGGACAACTAGAAAGCAGCCCACTATTGCCTTGAGTACCTGTGAGGCAGAATTCATTTCACTTGCCAATGCCTGTACTGATGTCCTGTGGCTAAGCAGTCTACTACTGGAGCTGGGAATCAACCCCGAAGTGCCTACCATATATATAAGGACAACCAGCCTGCAATAAAGTTGTCTTGAGAAGTGGGAGCACAAAAGATTGAAACTTATGAATGTGAAGTATAATTTTGTAAGGGAGTTAGTGTGTGATAAAGTTGTAAAGATTGAATATGTCCAAAGTGAATTTCAAATTGCTGACATTTTAACCCAAAACTTTAATGTTACTAAGTTTAAACAACTACAGTAGTCCCGTGACTTCTTTGATGCTGACTGACAGCTCACAGCTGACAGCTGACGGCTTTGAAAAGCTACCGGACAAAATTATGTATCCCTACGCCAAACTATATGATCTGCGAAAAAAAACATGTGTTTAGCAGCTGTGACCTCTGACAGTCAAAATTTAGGTATATACCTAAATGTTGGCTGTCAGAAATCAGCTGTGAACTGTCAGACAGCACCAAAGAAGCCATGGGGCTACTGTATGTAAGTGGCTAGGATTGAATGCATCATAAAATAGGTTATATATTCCTCCATGTTCATAACATTTACCTCCCCTCACACCCTTGTTTCTTGCACCCTCATTTAGAATTCATCCATGTTTAATACATTTTCCTCCTCTTTGTGCACATTAAAGCATGTTAAATTGAGGCGAAGTGTTGGTATAGCAATTTAACATTTATTCATTATAATATTGGTATATTTTGTATGCATATGTTGGTAGTTCTGTTGATGGGATTTGTTCTTGCCTGATCTGTATTTAGTTTTTCAGTTTATATTAATATTTCAGTTAATAAACTACTTTCAGTCCAGTAATGTTTGATGTTTGTAGAATAAACATATAAACCTGTGGTGACATGTTTTCAACGTAAACACATACGTACATACATATATACATTAATTTATATCATAGGGCATAGGCAAATATTTAAAAAAAAATAGTGCTTCAATGGTAACAAATACATTAATGACACCTTCATTAACTGTTAAAATGTCGAATTTATCTAAAGTAGTCACTTACTCAAGTCCGGTGATACAATATTCAACAAGCAGCTCTAAACTCATTACTGAAATATCTAAAGTGGGTCTCAATTTGACAACTTATACTCCAAGAACTCCTATGAACAACATAAGTGGACATGTAACAGAACTGAATAAAATGTTTGTAGGAACCACTTTTTCACCTGAAGTGGATGCCTCTTCTATTGCTCAAGATTTAACAACCACAAAATCAACAAAACTCCCCAACTCTTTGGTTCATCTTGAATCCATGGTAGATTTTTCTTCCAAAGAACATGAACATGCCTCTATTAATAGCACTGATTCGAAGAATAACACTTTAATAGCTGTTCTACCTTATTTTAACAACACTTCAAGTACTCAACTTTCTAACACTAATCAAATAAATCATTCATCAAATAATTCTGAAACACCTGTGAAGCAACTTATTCCTCCAGTACCTAATGACTATGATCAAAACATTAATGTAGTAACAACTTACACTTTACCTGAATCAACAACTAATATATCATCTTTGGACGTTACTGCTCCTTTAAATCAGTATATTTTGATAGGGAAATTACGAAAACTGTTCCAAACATATCCACTTTAGTGCAATCAACAATTAATAGACAACTCCCACAAAGCTATAAATTCACATCAACTGAATTAACATCACTCGATAAAGCGCCATTTTCAAATTTAAAAGTACTTACAAGTGCACCATTTATTGGGGAGTCAACGCAAAAGACTGTCACAACCAAAACATTTCTTGGTTACACCTCAGAAATCTTCCCAAATTTTGAACAAATTCTTTTAAATGATGACGAAACACCGAGAAGATCTTCAAATTGGGTAGAATCAGTGTCTACCTCCACAGTGGAAACTGCTCAGAAATCAGAAAAAAATGTTCGAGAGGTTTGTGTTAAACTAAATGAGAAAGGACAGCTTATAGAGCGGCCCTGTTCAACACTACAAAGCTTTGTCTGTGAAAGAAGTGAGTAGTTAAATCTTAATTAAAACATATATATAATATATAAAACAAGACAGTGTAGAACACTGTACAATCCAACACCCTAGCTTGGTCGGTAGCGTGTCTGCCTCTTGAGCTAAGGGTCCCGGTTTTGATTCCCGGCATGGCCGAAAAATTAACATTGGTGAAATATGGATTTAACCTTTCACAGTGATGAATTAACGGCTGGGGGATGGATGCTGTGCCTGTCCTAGTCTTAAGTTAGATTATAAGCTATATGAAGCTACGACAGGCCTAGACTTCACATGGCAATATGATATTTCACGGCCATACAAAATTGGAATCACTATGACTGAAAATAAATAAAACTCTTTAATATATATATTTTGATTTAGTCTAGTAAGGAATGCAGAAAACTGAACTTTGACTGCTAAGTTTGTCCTATAGGCTAATTATATATATAATTGACTCTTAATTATCAACAAGCAATATTAGAGCTATAAAACAAATTTTAATGGAATAATTGAAAAGAAAAAGAAAATTGTTTAGGGATTTGAGTCTTGAATCCTCCAATCTCGAATATCCCTAAGGATTCAAGGGATTCAGAGGTCCTGTCCCTAAAAAACTTACTTTTTGAGATCTGGTAATAAAAAAGTGAAACTACATACTTTCAAAATGCTTGCCCGATTGCCAATCACTAGCTTGACCCGAATTGCGCCAAGAGCTAAAGTGCCCCCCCCCCCCGACTGGACCCGAATTGCGCCAATAGCCCCCCTTCCCAAAATGGGACCGAATTGCACCAATACCCCCCTTCCCAAGACCGGACCCGAATTGCGCCAATACCCCCCTTCCTAAGACCGGACCCGAATTGCGCCAACTGTGAATGTAAACAAATATTAATGCTTTGGCTGGCGGTAAGAAGGACACAAATCAAAAAACATTATTTAATTAACTATATTTAACCATATAAAACAAAATCTAACATTATAACATCACAGTAAAATTTCCATATTAAAAACATTGTTAATAATAGCTAAATGTAAGCTAAATTATAATATAATAATAACAAATAAATAAAAAACAAGTCATACAAAGGATTTTTGGGGTCACATACCTCACAGAGCTTAATCTATATATTAACAAAATCGTTAAAAATAATTTCAAAATATTTTGAATTTTTTAAAACTAGTCATCAGTAAACTACCCCTAATAGGACTTGCCCCCAAAACCAAATATACAGTATTAATTATCATCTTAAATATACACAAGATGTATGTTTTAATCAAAATTGTTAAAGATATTTTTGAGAAATTTCAAATTCTTTTAAAATTAGTCATTAATAAACTGCCCACTATTCAATTTTTTTTAAGATCAATTATAAAATTCTGTTCATCATTTAAAAAACTCCCCAGATATACACTTTGAACCAAATTACTTAAGCCAATGATTGGGTAATTGGAGTTCAAATCCTGGTCGAGTGAACTGAAGGTGGTTTTTTCCTAAACAGTTTTCCACTCTCCCTCCAGGCAAATTCGGATTCCCTTTCTCTACATTCAACCTCTCTTATCCCAAAGCCCAATATTATAATTAGCACATAAAGGTATAACTCAAACAAGAAGTAAAACGTAATGCAAAAAAAAAGTGAAAAGTATAATAATAAAGTTAAAAATTATAGCAGTATTTATGTAAAGTTGTAAAATAAAATTGTTTCGCTTACTATGCTTGCACCAAATGAGATCGACAGCCTACTATCTTGGTTTGTGGAAATGTTGACACGATGCACTTATGGAGTGCTTGCTTGAAATCCATCACAATGTGTAAAGGTTGAAGGTGAAGTTGTCTCTTCTCGCACTCGTCCTTTAGGATTCTCATAGCGTCAATGTAGCTCTGCTTTTTCTTGTCTTTACAAGAAAATATCACAACCCCCTTCTCTTTTTAGTTTTTTAACAAAAAGTTTTCGTCAAGAGTATTATTTAATTCAATTGAATCTAAGTCGAATTGAATTTCGTCGGAAGATTTAGGCAAATTTGAAAGTTTCTTATTCCTGAAATATTTCATATTCTTGCGGGTCAATGTTTTTATAGCTTTTTCTCTGTAGGAACCTCTTTGTCGATCAACTTTAAAGGCCTTACTTCAATCGCCTCAGATTTCCTCTCAACTGCGTTGCTGATGGATTTTCTGTTCTACTCTTGATCTAGTAGTGATTCGTGGTTGTGTTGATTTTCAATCCGCGAGAAAATATTTCCTCCATCAAGCTTGAATATTTTGGCCTTACAGTCCTTTTTAGTGCATCTCCACCTCTCTTCCCTCATCAAATTCAATTGATTCACCTGTTGATACGTATAATTACTATAGACAATCAGATATTTCCCTTTTTCACTATAAATCCTTTCCATATCAATAATTATCGCTAATATCACGGTCCATACAAAACCCAAACAAAAATAAAACAATTACACATATGTTCAGTTACCGTTTCCGAGATAATTTGTTAATACTGGCCAGACTTATGTCAGAAAAGCTAATACAGATCTTGTTGGGGGCTCTTAGGGCGTTTTTACATTCTTTTATCTAAGGAAGGGAAGACAAAACTTGGCGAGAGCTTGTTTGCTTTGGTGTTTGTTTATTTCATCCCCCCTCGTTCACCTGAATTAGACTTGGCGCAATTCGGGTCCGGGCTAAGTGAACATTTTTAAATCCCTTAATTACTGGCGCAATTCGGGCTTGCCCTTTCAAAATATGTTTCTTTTTTTTAGGCAATTTTCATATTAATTTAAAGGGCATAAGTAACTAAATGTAGTATGATCACAACAAAATATGTTATTTGAGAATATTTTTTGGGCTTTTGAAGTAATAGAATTTCCATTCTCCTCAATAGTATGATAACCTTGAGGTTTTTTCGTGTCAAGTAGGTAGTGCCCTAAAGGTTTATGCATAGTTGAAATTTGTTAGAGGAGTTCAAACATGTTGTTTAACAGCAACACAAATTAGGTGGCTTTGAGCCTAGTTGCAAAACATCCAACCAATATAAAAGTGTTAATCTTATGTCAATTGAACATAATTGTTTGTTTTGTGGTGTCAGGAAGCAAAGTATCCCAACCTTTGGTGCGAACATACAGCTATCTTGGACGACTGTTCAGTTTCTCGACTGAGAAGGTGACCTGGGACAAGGCACAGGTCCTTTGTCAAAACAACAACAGCTACCTGGCTGTGCTAGCTTCCCAAGGGGAGGTTGACTTCATTGCTAATGTCAGCCGAAGTAAGACTATCATGCTATTAAACCGCTATCATCATCATCATCACTGTACCATGCCTAGCTTAGAACTAAGCTATGGAATTACATTTTCTTAACTTTTAGGTTGAAAAATGTTCAACATAAATTTGTGTCTACTTGCTATGATAAATTCTTACTTAAACAATTTTATTATGATGACAGAATTTTAAACCTTTTAAGGCTCCAAACTCTCTTCGTATGAACTTTATTTTGATGCCCTTTTTGTTTTTAATGTGTACAATAGCAAAATTTCCTGTAAATTTGCACTTGGTCATGTAAGTATTAATGTCCCTTCTCAAGCCTCTCATAATCCAAAATTGCTTTCTCTCAATAATTTTTACAAGGTGAGAACTATAGGCCATTGTATTCCTAGCTCAAATTCTAGGTTTGTTGAATTTGACATAAATCACAAAAAAAAGCTAAACTCGGCTAGTTATTGAACGAACTCCCTTAACATTAATTTATTCAGTACATTTTATACCTCTAATATTTAAATTTACATTATTTGTGTACTTTTTGTTGCTGGGCGGTTATAGATCTTGTGACTGTTGGCCAGCACTATGATAAAATAATTTGAATCTAATTGAACTTATTATTGTTAAGAGTCTGCAAACTCAAACTCTTACATTCAAATCAAGCTCAAGCAAGCTCCTTAGCAACTGAAACCGAGCTTACGTTAAATAATATATTGTATACTTTGTTTTATTACCCTTTCCTGCTATCCACATACTTGTACACTGTTGTGGTAGTTATGAGGAAGGTAGCATTTATAGGAAGTGCACCTTGATTTGGACTGAGGGAGGTTGGGAAACGATTCAGGAAAATCCACCCTCAGTGCGGGCAGTCGATATTCGAACCATGAGACCACTAGTGTGGGATGTAAAATTAAAACTAAATTATGTATGTCAAATGGCAGCAATGTAAAGTGGTAACTGTGTTCTTCTTTTCATTGTCAAAGCCAAATTGTTTTATTTCTTTTTATATGTTTATATTAAACTTTCCTGTACCTCCTTACAAATATAATATGAAAGTAAAAAGTAACTATCTATGACAATTTAAATAAAAATTATTTTTAAAATCAAAATCAAATCTAGATATTTAAAAAAACAATATTTTTCATTGTAACAATATCGTATTAATATTTAAAGAACACAAATTGTTTTAAAATAAATATAGCTTGTTTTTCAAAAATAAAATAATTTGAGCTAAGATAACTAATAAGATTAATATAGATTCATCTTTGATTAAATTGTCTATAATTAATTACTGAAAATTTGATTATTATTCCATTTTATATTCTTTAAATACATTTTTAAAACAATTCCTATGGAAAGGAAGCTGTATGTAAAGATTAAGTTACAACCAACCCTTGAATTCCATTCCCCTCTGAAGTTTATCTCTCTACAAGCTTCTGAACTTGACATTATCCTAGAGAAATATATATATATATACCATATATCATAGAAGAAATTCACAGCAGTACTTTTAAGATGTACATAGTACACTTATGTACCAAGGTACTTATGTACCTACAAAGAGATGCCTGTTTCATCTCTCTCTACTACCCTCCTTCATTCAACACTTTGTTTGCTCAGTTACTGACTTAAAGAGGGGGATGTAGGGAAAGCAAGCTAAGGTAAGTGTTTTTGCAGTTTTTAAACTAAAACTTTTTTTGTTCAGAATAAATAAAATATTTCTCCAGTAAACACTAAAGAGCTTATTTTTCTCCACATGGCTCAAACAACAAATTGTTGAATATCTGTCAAGTGTGCCCTAGAATTTAATGAAAACTTTTTCTCTTCATTTAAAAAGTTTATCATCTAATGCCGCTATGCTCATGACAGATATTCAACAACTGTTGTGTAGGAAATTAAGCTCTATGTTTCTAATGGATTATTTGATTTATTTTGACCAAAAAAAGTGTTTTGTTATAAAAACCGAAAAAAACACTGACCTTAACTTGTGTTCCCTTCACTCCCACCATAACAATATTCCATTGGCCAGATGTCTGCGCACCACCCTCTCTGTGGGGTTTACCTTCACCCCTAGCAAGACATACAATTCAAGACAAAGGAATAGCCTTACAATAAAAAGCTTGAAATTGTTGAGCCCGAGTATTTATTTAAAGCTTGGCTTAGCTTGAAAATCAAATGCTTACTGATTCACAATTATTTAGTATCACAGGCCTGCGATGAAAAAAATACAAGGGAATTGATAGCTGAACTTTATGTATTTTTTGGTGCTGATTTAAAAAAATAATTCTATCACGTCACGTTTTCTTGAAAAATTCAATTTTACTTGGATTTTTATGAACATTTACCATAAAAAAAAATTCGGCGTTGAATTTCTTCCCTCCCTGCATGACCATCATTCTACCGTGGTGAACCCTACAGAATACTCCTCTGTGACATTACCCCGTCACCATCCCTCCCTGCATGACTATCATTCTACCTTGGTGAACCCTACAGAATACTCCTCTGTGACACCTCCCCGTCAGCATCCCTCCCTGCATGACCATCATTCTACCGTGGTGAACCCTACAGAATACTCCTCTGTGACATTACCCCGCACCATCCCTCCCTGCATGACCATCATTCTACCATGGTGAAGCCTACAGAATACTCCTCTGTGACATTACCCCCCGTCACCATCCCTCCCTGCATGACCATCATTCTACCGTGGTGAACCCTACAGAATACTCCTCTGTGACACCTCCCCTCACCATCCCTCCCTTCCTGACCATCATTCTACCATGGTGAAGCCTACAGAATACTCCTCTGTGACATTACCCCGTCACCATCCCTCCCTGCATGACCATCATTCTACCGTGGTGAACCCTACAGAATACTCCTCTGTGACACCTCCCCGTCACCATCCCTCCCTGCATGACCATCATTCTACCATGGTGAACCTACAGAATACTCCTCTGTGACATTACCCCGTCACCATCCCTCCCTGCCTGACCATCATTCTACCGTGGTGAACCCTACAGAATACTCCTCTGTGACATTACCCCGTCACCATCCCTCCCGCTCGACCATCATTCTACCATGGTGAACCCTACAGAATACTCCCCTGTGACATTACCCCGTCACCATCCCTCCCTGCATGACCATCATTCTACCATGGTGAAGCCTACAGAATACTCCTCTGTGACATTACCCCGTCACCATCCCTCCCTGCTCGACCATCATTCTACCATGGTGAACCCTACAGAATACTCCTCTGTGACATTACCCCCGTCACCATCCCTCCCTGCATGACCATCATTCTACCATGGTGAACCCTACAGAATACTCCTCTGTGACATTACCCCGTCACCATCCCTCCCTGCATGACCATCATTCTACCATGGTGAACCCTACAGAATACTCCTCTGTGACATTACCCCGTCACCATCCCTCCCTGCTGACCATCATTCTACCATGGTGAACCCTACAGAATACTCCCCTGTGACACCTCCCCGTCACCATCCCTCCCTTCCTGACCATCATTCTACCATGGTGAACCTACAGAATACTCCTCTGTGACATTACCCCGTCACCTCCCTCCCGCTCGACCATCATTCTACCATGGTGAACCCTACAGAATACTCCTCTGTGACATTACCCCGCACCTCCCTCCCTGCTGACCATCATTCTACCGATGGTGAAGCCTACAGAATACTCCTCTGTGACATTACCCCGTCACCATCCCTCCCTGCATGACCATCATTCTACCAGTGGTGAACCTACAGAATACTCCTCTGTGACACCTCCCCGTCACCGTCCCTCCCTGCATGACCATCATTCTACCGTGGTGAACCCTACAGAATACTCCTCTGTGACATTACCCCGTCACCATCCCTCCCTGCTGACCATCATTCTACCATGGTGAAGCCTACAGAATACTCCTCTGTGACATTACCCCGTCACCATCCCTCCCTGCATGACCATCATTCTACCAGTGGTGAACCCTACAGAATACTCCTCTGTGACATTACCCCGTCACCTCCCTCCCTGCATGACCATCATTCTACCATGGTGAAGCCTACAGAATACTCCTCTGTGACACCTACCCCGTCACCAGTCCCTCCCTGCATGACCATCATTCTACCGTGGTGAACCCTACAGAATACTCCTCTGTGACATTACCCGTCACCATCCCTCCCTGCATGACCATCATTCTACCGTGGTGAACCCTACAGAATACTCCTCTGTGACATTTCCCCGTCACCGTCCCTCCCTGCTCGACCATCATTCTACCATGGTGAACCCTACAGAATACTATCCCCTGGGACATTACCCGTTCACCTTCACGCTCCCTGTCCTGAACCATCATTCTACCATGGGGAACCCTACAGAATACTCCCGTGACAATCTCACGTCACCGTCCCTCCTCTGCTCGACCATCATTCTACCATGGTGGAACTCTACAGAATACTCCCCTAGTGACATTTACCCCGTACCGTCCCTCCCTGCCTGACCATCATTCTACCGTGGTGAACCCTACAGAATACTCCTCTGTGACATTACCCCGTCACCGTCCCTCCCGCTCGACCATCATTCTACCATGGTGAAGCCTACAGAATACTCCCCTGTGACATTACCCCATCACCGTCCCTCCCTGCCTGACCATCATTCTACCGTGGTGAACCCTACAGAATACTCCTCTGTGACATTACCCCGTCACCATCCCTCCCGCTCGACCATCATTCTACCATGGTGAACCCTACAGAATACTCCCCTGTGACATTACCCACCGTCACCATCCCTCCCGCTCGACCATCATTCTACCATGGTGAACCCTACAGAATACTCCTCTGTGACATTACCCCGTCACCGTCCCTCCCGCTCGACCATCATTCTACCATGGTGAACCCTACAGAATACTCCTCTGTGATACCTCCCCGTCACCGTCCCTCCCTCCCCGTCACAACCTCTCTCTACCAATAGCGTCGCGCGAATTCTTATCTCAGTTCTTTATCTTGATTCGCTGTCCTCGCAGGACCGATCCTGAATGTGTTATCTTTCTTAAGACTGAATTCTCTTGACTTTTCTGGAGTCATCAGAAAAGATATAAAAGAGATGTCCTCATGAGGGACTCAGTTTATCTCTCTTTAACCCAGAAGATCGCGGAAATTTTTAAGTTCGTCTCAATTTTTCTTTCATATGTAGTGTCGTGTGTGCGCTGATACAGTGACAAGTGGAAACTTCATCACAGAAACAATTTTAATAGTTGCTTTTCTCTGTGCGCTTCGTGAAATATGGCTTCGAGCTCGAGACGTTGTGAAAATTTGCCAGATGACTTTTGTTACATATGCGGCGATTATAGTATTATTAAAAATCACATGAGGAGCATTACAGACTATGTAAGACAATTTAAACTTGCGTATTTTGGCATGAAACTCGGAGACCAGGACAAATCGTGGGCTCCTCATAAAGTTTGTCTGCAATGTCTCAATGATCTACGCTTATGGCTCAAAGGAAAGAAGACTGCTTTACGATTTGGAATTCCTATGACATGGAAGGAGCCGAAAAACCACTCTGATGATTGTTATTTTTTTCCTGTCATGTCCGTGGGTATAACAGCAAAAATAAAAAGCTAATCTCTTATCCTGATAATATTCCATCAACAATACGTCCCGTACCTCATGGACCTGATGCCTCCAACTGAATTGCCAGTCATCTCTTCAGAGTCTTCAGACTCGGTACATCCAGAAGTTCAAGGCTCAGATACCGAATATAAGCCCTTTGGAGGCGATCCACCTCAGCACTTCTCTCAGGTTGAACTTAATTATTTGACTAGTGATCTGGGCCTATCGAAAGAGGCATCTGAATTGTTGGGCTCCAGATTGAAAGAATAAACTTATTGGCCTAAGGAACCTCTTTTTATTGGTACAGGAATCGAGAAAAGGAATTTGTTAAGTACTTTGAAGAAGAGGAGAACCTGGTCTATTGTTCTGATGTTCCCTGATTGATGAGCAAATTTAATATAACATACGATAAAGATGAATGGAGGCTGTTTATAGATTCATCGAAAAGGAGCCTTAAAGCTGTCCTTCTTCATCACGGAAGCCAGTATGCATCTGTACCAAATGGACACTCGGTGCATTTAAAAGAACGCTATGAAAACCTAGCTCTCGTCCTCAACAAAATAGAATATGCCGACCATGGTTGGACTATTTGCGGTGATTTGAAAGTTATCTCCATGCTTCTTGGTCAACACGCGGATATACAAAGTTTCTATGTTTCATTTGTGAGTGGGATAGCCGTAATAAGACTCAAATTGGGCCAAAAAAGAATGGCCGAAAATATAAAATCTTGAACCACGCACCAAGAATGTGATTCGGAACAGCTTAGTTGATCCAAAAAAAGTATTGTTACCCCCTCTGCATATAAAATTAGGTGTAATGAAGCAGTTTGTCAAGGCTATTCCAAAAGATGGCAATTGTTTCAAATACCTGTGCAAAACGTTTCCAGGTTTATCCGAAGCCAAGTTGAAAGAGAGGATCTTTGTTGGTCCAGATATCCGCAAGCTTATTAAGGATAAAGAATTTGAGACTAGCATGACAACAAAGGAAAAAAGATTCTTGGGTTGCCTTTAAAAGATGTCGTCAGTAAATTTCTGGGTAATTACAAGGATCCTGACTATAAAACAATTGTAATGAATATGCTGGAGAAATTTCAAGCGTTGGTTTTCTCCATGAGTGTAAAAATACATTTCCTTCACTCACATGTGGACATTTCCCGAATATTTAGGATCAGTCAGCGAAGAACAGGGTGAAAGGTTCCACCAAGACACCAAAGATATGGAGCACAAATATCAAGGAAGATGGGACAAGAACATGCTCGCCGACTAATGTTGGATGTTAACATAAGATAGGACTACCTAGGGTGACCCATGAGATCAATATGACCTTGAATTAGAGTTTGCATTGTGATGATTCTGTCAAAATATGTGACGTAATTAGTCACCTTGATTTATGTTGTTTTTATTCTCAGATATTGCCTATACACCGTTTTTGATAAGAAGGGAGGATGGGAAACTATACATCGTTTTCGATAAGAAGGGAGCACTAAATTTCTCAGGGAACCCGACTTCCGCCAATGGGTCAAAACACTTTTTTCCAGGTGACATGGGAGCATTGACACAGGGGTCTCTGAAACTATACATCGTTTTCGCTAAGAAGGGAGAACTAAACTTCTCAGGGAACCCCACTTCCGCCGACGGGTCAAAACACTTGACATAATCATTGTGTGTTAAGAGAGAGAGCATTGACACAGCTCTTGGGGTCCCAAATTGGCTGTTTGGTATCTACCGTCGACATGTGGGGGTGATGGCGTGTAAGAGACAGACAGGGTTTTTGCTTGAATAAAACACGATATTACAAAACATACATTTATCATACATTATAGGTTTTGCAGACATACATAATATTTATTATACACTTTTACAGAATAACGCATATATTCGTTCAAATTTTTTTCTATCGTGTCTCTTAGAGGCGTTAGTAAAATAGTTTTTAGTTCACAATCCAGCGTGTAATAGTCCAAATCGACGACTTGGCGTGTGTAGTAGGTATAACTGATAAGATCCAGGTTTCTGATGTGCGTTTCCACCGTAGGCTGGTTGACATCGATGACGTCCGCCGATTCTGTAAGCGTGTCGCATATATCCACGACGAGTGTGTCGACAAATAGTTGCAATAGCGTGCGACGGGTGTCGACCACATATCCCGGCAGTCGACGGCGACGTCGATGAAGTCCCACACCTCACAAAGACGCGTCCAGCTAGGTGCAAGTTAGGCGACCCGTTTGTGAGGGGTTTGTTATCAGTACGGGTAGTAAGACGCGGTGCTTGGATAGGGATGGTTGAGTGTATCCACAAACCCGACCGAGATTCGAACCTGTCTAGTCCACTGCTAGAGTAGCGCCTGCGGGTGAACGATAGCCCATTAAGCTTCCTAAAGTCAACAACTACTCGCCACCTTTGAGGAAATAACAAGGACTTGTACTCGATTGTTCAACCTGACCTTCAAACTTATGTTTATGAACTTTAGATAGAATAGTCCTAGCCTTAGTTTCCCGGCTAATATTCCTATACACTGTTATGGGATGCGACAAGTCGAGACAAGAATAGTTCACGTACCGCGTGACGTCACTCGTGGAAAGGGGTGGAGGTACCGCTTGGTCGTAGAGCGGTTCAAACAGGGACAGCTGTTGGTGAATATCTTTGAAACAGTGCAGACGTGTGTGAGTAACTGCGATTGTTCTTATCGAAAACAGTGTATAGCCTAAGGCAATAATGAGTTTCGACGCGCTGGAAAATTGGATAAATTCGGGTAAGTTTTTAAAAACGTTTTGTATATATTAATGGTTACTATTTTGTTTTTTACGTCTTTGGTGTACAAACTCATTTGTTCCTTTATAGAATATCAAGAAGACGCACCCCTGGCGCCTGCAGCTATAACTCAGATGGCAGCGTCCGATAGCACGAAAGCGCTTTTTAGAGATGACGGAATTTTCCAGGCAGATAACGACTGATCCATGGGTAATTAGATTTTTGCTATAGATTTTAGATAATTGGCAGATTTTTCCCCACGATGGTAATTAATATGTGTTTATTAAATTTCAGACTACAGGGATCTAGACACTGGCCTGAGAGGCCACGTGGCGCCACCCCTTGAAATAGGCGAAGCGACGGGGGTGTACCATCGCACCTCTTATAAGAGGTCGGTGTTTTGCCCGGCACCGCTTTCTTCGCGCCTCCAACTGCAGGCTACGTCCATACCGACGCCAGTGGAAATGTGATCCCTGAATTGGACGCGATAGACCGGCTGATATGTAAGTTTGCCAGTACCAACTACCAGTAACAATACTATATGCCACTAGGTTGAAAATAGACAGCAAGAGTTATCCACGTCCTCCAAACCACCGTTGTTTCGTACAAACAAGAAAGGATAGAAAAAATATAATTATCACTTTAGTCGCGTTTGTGGATCAAATTCAACTGTCATCTTAGTGCAACTATCGGTCCTGGGTTCAATTCCCGACACGGCTAAAAATGCCGGTCTGGATAAATTAAAAGCCAGTGGACCGGATTTGTGGATGTCCTAATATTTTATGAATAAAAAAAGTTACCTTAGCTTGAAGCTTGAAAATCAGTAAGGGATTTAAATTAAATTATAATATTTAATGAAAAAAATGCTTTATTTGATTCTAAAACAAAATTATTTCTACCTATAAATAACTTGATTCTGACCATCTATATCTATTTTTTACAATTTGTGTAAAGACAATATGTTTTCCCCCTTGAAGCTAGATTTCTTGAATGATTAGCGTGCTTGTGGTAAACCTGGTTACTTATCGTTCTAACAGATGGCGTTGAAAGTCAATTTAGAGCTGAAAAAAGTGCGCTATGTTCGCAATTATTGAGTTTTAAAACGGGAATAATGTAGATTTAGTGTATGTATACATATATTTTTAAAGGTATTCAAATATATATATATATTAAGGCATAATAATTAACCGGGGAAATTATAGTGTTGCTTTAGCAGATAATTAAACCCCTATATATATTTATTGCTGAGCCAAGGGTCCCGGGTTTGATTCCCTGGCATGGGTGAAACTATTCATAGTGATAAATTAACTGTCCTGGAGTGGATTTTGTACATGTACAGTGTACACCACACACACACAATACACACTTTAAGAATGTTGGCTTGCTATGTTTGGAACAGTGTTTACTTTGATGTGTGTTATAGTGCAAATGGAGGGTGAAAATGACGGCTCCATCCTCCCACAGCAGCAGGCCGTGATAACCCTTCACACCGCCGCAGGAGCACCACCGGGAGAAGGTGTTCGATCCATGGCTGCGTCGACAGAGTCAGCGGTCCTCCCGCAACCCGCGGCAGCGGGACCATCTTTGGCAATTAGTGGCCCGTTAACCCAGGTCGGTGGAGCTTTGAACCAAGGCCTCCCTCTTCGAATCGTCGAGGAGAGAATTAAACAATTAAAGCGTTTCTTTTATGTAGGGCGTGAATTGATCATACAATTAGGGGCGCCAGAGAGCGATCGTGACGTTCAAACATGGCTCAAGGAGCAAATCAATGTTTTGCTAGGACGTCTCCAGGATCATGGAGTAAGCGCCGAGGATCACGTAGGTCTACTATTAGTCAACACAGAATCCACGTCAAGACCTGTATTTGTCTCTTTTAGGAGGGAAGATCAACTTGACGCGCAGGCCGTGTTCTCTAATGTAGAACGAGTGTTACAAAACAATGCTTCGTTCCTTACTTCGTCCCCCTTGTATATCAAGTTACACCACTTTAAAGAGCCGCGCGGGAGGGGTAATCATAAATGTGATAAACTCTCCCCTGCTACCACATACAGTCGAAGAAATCAAGGAATCATTACGATTCAAAATGGTGGCGATACACTTTGTCTTGCCCGTGCATTGGTCGTCGCCAAGGCTGTATGTGACATTAAAAGAGAACCAGGATGCATGGACATGAACACCTTTAGACAAATAAAATGGGGTTGTCTTATTCAAAAATACAAAGCAGAAGATTTATGCTGTGATGCCCGTGTGAATATTTTGAAAGGTGGTGGAATAACCGAGCTGAAACAATTTCAAACATACCTCTCCTAATACAAAATCACAGTGTTCAGGGAACGTAGGGGGAGACAGGTCCTATATGAGGGACCTACTCCTCCCGAACATTCCTTTAAGGGCTACCTTGATTTGTATTTTCACGACGATAAGCAAAACCATTTTGACGTCATAACATCCTTGACATCCGCATTTAAGTGCGGGTACTTTTGCCACGAGTGCCGTGTACCGTTCAGTATTAAGAATAAGCACAAGTGCGAGTCCGCATGCAAAAAGTGCTAGGCTAAATCGGTATAGAGTGGAGGTCAAACTGTGACCTGTAAAGACTGCGGGCGTTGGTTCACAAACCAGACATGTTTTGATAACGATAAACGTCCCGGTTTTTGCAGAGTTCACATGTCGGTCTGTGATGTCAAAAATGTTTGTGAGCTATGCGGGCAATATTTCAGTTTGGAAAGATCAAATTATTCACACAGGTGTTATGAGACATTTTGTAGTATATGCGATACATATCGCCCTTTTGGCCATTGCTGCTATATGAAGTGGGCCCTATCCAAGCCGACATTGGAAAAAAGTAATTACATGTTTGTATTCTACGATTTTGAATGCCGACAAGAAACGATTCTTCAAGGTGCGATCAAGACTTACTTGAACGAGCCTAACCTCTGTGTCGTGAAGACGTGCTGCAAAGCCTGCCTTCATATAGATGTAAATTACCATCATTTCACCGACTGTGGGGGCGATAGGACTCGCATTTTCAAGGTTAAAAACACATTGGACAATTTTTTTGGATTTATCGAGCAGATTAAAGCAACAAAATTTAAGGATATCACCCTCCTTGGGCATAACGCTAAAGGCTATGACGGGAATTTCATTTTAAAATATATGATGGAGGTTAAAAAATGGACTCCAGAGCTCATAATGAACGGTGGGAAAATCATGTCCACGTGTTAGGGAACACTCCACTTTATTGACTCACTGAATTTTCTCCCAATGTCTTTGTCCAAGATGACCAAGACATTCGGCTTAGATGAGTCTTTGACCAAGGGACATTTCCCCCATTTTTCAATAAAAAAGAAAACACTGGGTATAGGTGTCCCTTGCCGCAAAGGAGGACTACGGCATCGGTGAGATGTCGGTTGAGGAAAGGAGCACTTTGAGAAGTGGTATGATGCTTGGTCAAAGAAAAGTATGTATTTTATTTTAACCGCGAGCTGAAACTGTATTGCGTGAAAAACGTAGAGATCCTACGGAAGGCATGCCTAAAGTTTAGAGACATGCTCATGGAAAAAGCAAAGGTGAATCCTTTAGAGAGGCGTGTACGATCGCAGGAGTGGCCATGTTGGTTTACCGCCGGAGTCACCTTAAGGAAAATACCATCGGTATTATCCCTAACGGTGGTTATCGGTGCGCAGACCAACAGTCGCACGTAGCCGTACAATGGCTGTGCTGGGAAGCCCACCAACGTGGTGTCTCTATCCTTTATGTGGGTAACGGCCGTGAGGAATATGTGCTAGGGCGACGTGTAGACGGCGTTGTTAAGGCTGGAGATAACACGATTGTCTTCCAGTTTTGGGGGTGTTTTTGGCATGGGTGCTCTCTCTGTTATCCCGACAGGACCACTTCTATCAAAAATAGCCCCACGAGACCACGGAGACGCGCTATGAAGCGACCATGGCTTGCATGGAAAAGTTTAAGAATGCCGGCTACACGGTCGTAGAGATGTGGGAGTGTACATTTAATGCGATGAAACGCACAGACAAGGACTTGAAACAATTTGTACTTCAGCACGAGGTGTACAGCAAGGAGCCCCTCAGTCCCAGGGACGCATTCTTTGGCGGGCGTACAAATTGTATCAAACTCTTCCACGAAGCGGACCTTTCTTGTGGAAAGAATATCAAGTACTTGTGTGTTCGTTGTATCCTTACGTTTGCAAGTACAAAAATATACCCCGTTGCCCACCCCAAAATTCACTTGGAACCAAATTGTCCAACTATAGAACAAGTAGAAGGCATAGCCAAAGTTACCGTGATGCCTACGCGGGATTTATTCATGCCCGTATTGCCTACACGGGTGCACGACAAGTTAATGTTCATCTTGTGCAGGAAATGCGTGGAGAAGAAAATCCAAGGTGCGTGTCAGCACAACGACAAAAAAGATCCTGTTTGACAGGCGTCTGGGTGATCGATCGAGATCCGGAAAGCCGTAGAGAAAGGCTACACCGTTAAAGCAGTACACGAAGTGTGGGAGTACGATGTATCTGTTTACGACTGTCAGACACGTTCTGGCGGATTGTTTCACGGGTACATGATACTTTTTTGAAAATCAAACAAGAAGCCAGCGGATGGCCAGATTGGTGTACCTCACGAGATGAGAAGTTAGTATACATTCAAAATTATGAGAAAGGGAAGGAGTAAAACTCGATTTTGGCTCTGTTTGTAAAAACCCTGGTCTCCACACTCTGGCTAAACTCTTTTTAAATTCGCTATGGGGAAAGTTTGTGCAAAGACCCGATTTACCACACGTAGCCGTTGTCAACGACTATCAGGGCATCCACAAGTACCTGACGAATCTGTACATCACCGTGGACAGCGTCATTGATGTTAATAATGAGGTTTGTGTTCCTCAATTACAAGGATGCGCGTGACGCGTTGTGCCCTAACCCTAACACAAGTGTGGCGGTGGCATGCTACACGACTGCTATGGCTAGGTTGCATTTATACAGCATCCTTGAAAAATTGGGGGACCGCGTTTTGTATCACGATACAGATAGCGTTCTATTCACGGAACGCCCCGGCGATCGGAGTCCACCAACCGGAGACTTTTTAGGTGACCTCACTGACGAACTTCAAGATTACGGTCCGGGAAGCTACATTAGCGCCTTTGTATCTGGCGGTCCCAAGAATTACGCGTACCTAGTTTGCGTTGGTGGCGACCCTGCCAAAACAAAAACGGTATGCAAGGTTCGCGGGATCACCATAAACTATAGCAGCCGGAAATACGTTAATTTTGACGTTTTGAAAGCGATGGTCACCAAACAGGCCGCGGAAAGATACATACAGATACCGCAAAAAATTGTAAGAAAAGGTCTTGCGACTGTATGTACCGTTTCGCAGAATAAAATCTACCGGCCGGTGTACACCAAACGCCGGATAACCGATGATTATAAAGCTTTGCCTTTTGGGTATCAGAGTCCTTGTATACGCGCTCGCCACTATTAGAAAGGTGATCATTTAGATGGTTTGAATAATCATCTTTTTTTTTCTTTCACTCTAGACAGTTCCACTGACGTACCATTTTTTCAAAGATTTGAGATTTTTATCTGCATGAAAACAAGCATATTTTTTTATTGATTTATTTTATGCATCCGGGATATTTTATCCGCCATTATAAATCTCCACCTACCTAGTTATTTCTAGTCAAATAGAATTAGTTGTTTGTAAATATTTTTAGTCTAGGCAAAATTGTTTGTATATATATTTTAATTCTAGTCAAATTTGAAACCATCTGTACATATATGTTAAAATAATTTTTAAACTGGACTTTATAAATTAGTACCGAGGCCACTATTCCCTCTACGAGCTCAAGAAATTGATTAGTGTAAATAAATATCCCAAGTATACTTTTCATGTTGTGAGCTATGTTTGTATAAATAAATATTTTAAAGTATTTTTAAATAAAAATTCCAATAAATAAATATTTAAAGTATTTGTAAATAAATATATTTTTAATTGTGTGAGATAAATTTGTAAAAACTTAAACAAAAACTCAAATTTGATCTTGAGAGAGAGAAAGCTCATCTGATGTTGGAATGGTGTAATATCCATAGAGTAGAGTCGAGTTAGACCCTGGTAATAATGCTTTAAGTTTGAGTATAATATTATTGCTTTTTAACATAAACTCATTGGTTAAGGAAAGTTATAAGTTCGTTTTTTAACCTAACACATGATTAAACACACGGAGAAACACACCCAGAAAATCGACCGTTTCTCGAGGAAAAAAGATATTCCAATTAATCGAGCAGTTCTTATTAAGTAATGTATTTGTTACAATCAAAAAAATTGTGTTTTAGATCAGGAATATTTAAAATTATATTATTATGGTGTGACTGAAAATAACCTTCAAAGAATTTTACATAATGTTGAAACTAAAATCACTCAAATGACCTTTAATGAAATTTATCTTTGGCTAACTAATCAAAATCCTCAAATGCCTGTGGAAAGAAGTGTCTTCAAATCTTTAGGAAATTTTGATAAATATTATCTTTCAATAGATGAAACTAGACATATTGTAAATTTATGGCTAAACTTTCAATTTGGACAGGATCAAGAATGATTGGTGAATTTTTAACAAATTTATATAGAGTTTTGTATAGATGTAACGAAAAATGTTGTGTAATTTACTTATATGGTGATCCAAATTCATTGAAATCAACTTTTTTCACAATGATTGCATTTGCTTTAATTAATGTAGGTTATTGTAGCAAAAACAATAAATTATCTCAATTTGGATTACAAGACTGTTACAATAAACGTGTAGTAATAATTGATGATCCATCTTTCGATAGATTAGCTATTGTGAACAGATGAAGAGTTTATTTAGTGGTGATGCTATCAATGTTAGTGTCAAACATAAAGGTGATGCTATAATTAATAAAAATGATTTTTAATGGCATCAAATAGTGAAATGTTTTTAGGTCCTGTATGGAAATCTAGGATTTATATACATAAGGTTCGGGATGTTCGTCACAGTGACTTGCCTTGGGTTGCTAAAAAACTCAATCCATTATATACTTTTGAATTATTTAAGGATTTTGGTGTTTGGGAATAATTTTGGGAAATAATAAATATATAGGTTTGTAATTTTATTGATGAATATATATATTATATATATATAAAATGTACAATGTTTGTTTACTTTACACATTATGTTCATAATTCCTAACCATATCCTGTCTAATTATAGTACCTCCTGAATTTGGTTTTTTCTCTGGAGCTGAGGGACCTGGTTTAGTTTCTGTATCAACTGTTCTCCTAGGTCTTTGAATATTAACTTGTTATTGAGGATCGGCAGGTTTAGGAGTTCCATATGTATCTATTAATATTTCCCTATTTGTTCCTAAAATAGAATAACAATCACTAGAATACCCTTTGACTCTTTCAGAACTAGCAAATATCATCTCTTTACTACTATTAATAGGCATCCCTGTTCCCTGTCCTGAATTAAAGTCACACTCAATTACAATAGAACATTCCATATAAAAATCACCATGTGATTGAACAAAATTAGCTTCATCTCCAGGAACAGAACTTTTTTACTGGATTTAAACCAAAACAGATAACTTGTGGTTGTGTATTTTTAGTTGGATGTGAATTGTTATAAAATAATGGTGATTTTTCAATCCTTTGAGAAAATTGGAAAATATTATCTCTACCATGATTCCATACTAAAGTTTCCCTATTTTTAATTAATGAACTTAATATTGGAAAATGATTAGTATTGTCCTGTACATGTACATCCATATTAGTCCATGAATTAATATTATTTGAAAATGCTACTCCAGTTGTACCAAGACCAAAGTCTACATGATTTTGCCAAATTAATCCATTTTGTGGAACCCATTCCTATCCTATAAATACAAGTTTATTTAGCCTAGAAGCTGGTCTCAAACATTATGGATAAAATAATTAAATCCTTTTACTTTACTCCTTGGCAGGGTATCAATATAACGTCACAGCAATTATAATCTATAAATGAATATATGTGTGTTGTGTGTGTGTGTGTGTGTGTGGTGTGTGTGCGTGCGCGCGCGCGCATGCGCGACACCTTACATTAGTTAAAATTATAAACTACTCACATTTACTATTCTGGCATTGTTGACACGTGTATATTGTCACAACATATTTTAGGGATTTAAAAAATAATAACAACATTTTATTGCTAGTTATTTTTATTGACAAGACACAATTAATTAATTTAAAACATTCATGACTTGCAGCCACAACAACAACCACATAGTGATTTTTTTTAGGTTTTGTGACCAATACATTAATTCCCATACATTCCCATCCAAGCGAAAACGACGTATGGTTCTTCATAGCCTAAGCTTAATGGGCTGCCTGAGGCAATATCTGTTTTCGATAATTGAGAAAAAATATAGACCGTTCTTGGTATGAAGGAACTAATAGCTAAATTGATACGTATCAACTATGGAGCCCCGGGAGGGGGCGGGGAGTGGGGGGCGAGGCGAAAGTAAGGGCAATATCCGAGGATGAGAAGCGTATTTTTTTACATTGACAATTTGGACCTTCGGACTATACCTCACAGGATGAGAAGTTTTTCCCTTCTTAGCATAAACGGTGTATAGGCAACAGACCACCAGGTGACGTCACGTGTTTACAGTTTAATTCAAGGTCAAATTGGTCTCATCGGTCCCGCTAGAGTAGTCACTACATATTTGCTGCTCTTTTTCAACAGTCGCAAATCGCTCTGTTAAATTGTGTACCTGTTCTAGAATTTCATTTTTTTTCTTGCAACTTTCCTGAGTAATTTTTACCTTAGAATTTAAAGCGTCTTGTCTAAGTTTCAAGTTTTCCTTTGCATTTTTTAATTTTTTTCATCTGTTCCTTCGTCTACTTTTCTGACTTACTACTGTCTTCCCTAAGCATCTGTAGTTCGTCCCTTACTTGCATTTAGTCAATTTAGTCTGTTGTATTTCCTGTAACTTTTTGTCAATGTCGTTTGTGCTTCTTGAAATTTACCCTGCAATTCTTGTTCCAACCTGTTGAATTGTTCATTTACACCCTTAAATTTTCCATCAAACTTTGTATTTAATTTCTGATTATTTTCTTTTATTTCTTTTAACTCCTGGCTATATGTTTGTGTAGCTCTTGGCTATTTTCATCGAACCTTTCATCTATTTTCTGACTTAACTTTTCACTACTATCTTTCATTTGCTGCACTAACTGCATTAATATAAGGTCATTTTCTGAGGAGGTTTGTTGAGCTATACCTTCTTCTTTGAAAGATTTTCCACCCCCTTAATGAGCTATTGGTTCAACTACTTTCTCATTTTGTTGTTCACTTTATTCCTGATCAGATAGTTCTAAACAAAAATGTTATTCTACCATTGGTTGGGAATATTGTTCTAGGGGAAGGTTATCCTCACTGCAGCTACTACTGTATGTCTTTTCTTTATTTAATGAAATTTTGTTGTTGATTTCTTAAGTGAGATTCTTCCTGCGTACCTCAACTGAAGTCTAGAAGCTTTGATCTTATTTTGAAACTACCTGGGTTGGGACACCCCCCTCTGAAGTCACCTAGTTTGGAATTTCTTCTTCTTAAGTCACCTGGTTTTTGTGTTTGGTGATAGTAAAGCACTTAAGTTGTTTGTAGCACTTTCACTGTTCTTTGAGCACTCACTTTTTCGGGTTGTGAACTGAAATTAATTTTATTATTTCAGTTTATCAAGCCCCACGTTGGGCGTCATTATTGTAACGTTTAAAGAGCTAGCCTAATATATTAATGTTTGTTCGCCACCATTAGGGTGACATTTGATATAATGATTGAATTGGATACACGTTTGCTATCCTGTATTACTATAATAAATAAAAAGCATGACGTCTTATTTTAGAAATTAAAATTTCTTATGTTTTATAGATTTTTAGTGGATAAACAGTTTTTTTGCTAGATATTTGACACGTTGTAGATTTTAATTTAAAAGCCCGACTATTACGTCATATACATGACAATTCCCGACACGTGAGATTTAGATCACGGGTTAAGATTTCATCGACTCTACCTACAAGGGTCCTCTTCAGGAAGCAAAGTGAAAACATGCGTACCCTGAAGAGGTATATCAAGTGACATTACCTTTTCGAGGTTTCTTAGAAAAAAAATGTGGTCATCCAGGTGCGTCTCTGTTGACCAAATTGCGTTGTTTTTTTAAACAGATACGTAGAAAGATGTCGTTATACCTTGCAACTTAGCAACATAAAACAAATACATTTCAGTACCCGCTCTCACTTATAATGTCGTGATTTTGAATACAAATGTGAATAATAAATCATTGGAATATTTAATTCCATATAATTATAAGTATGCATTAATTACATGAGTTAAATCACTCAAAACGTCAAAGCTTGATGGAACATCTCTTGTAAGAATGTAGTGAGCTGCTCCTCATGATAAAACACCCCAAGAACATGGGGCTATATAAAATGATTAATTCGTAGTTTGGGGAGGGGATGTTGGGAGGTTTGAAGACGTATAACGGTCACTCCTGTGTGATCGACCTCTTAGTCCTGCAGGGTCAAGGCCAAGATGTAGAGGTTATATAATAGTTGTAAGGGTCGTATATCGCCACTTCCCAACCTCCTTGAACATTCACCCATCAACTCACTCCACTTCCCGACATCCCACAACAAACACAGCAGTCTTTCGATTGCCCGATTCTCAATAGTTTGGGTCTCAGTATATATCGAGGTTGGAATGCATCCAACACACACCCTATAACCTCGCGTTGATCTAAGTAATAATGATTACTCAGAAGGAAATGATCCGTAAATATTTACATTACTTATAAGACAATCCTAGATATGAATATTCCGTTGAAACAAAAATTAAATTAATAACATTCAAAAACAAAATAATTATATTCGTGTTATAATTATTTGTATTTGTCTTGGTTATTTCGTGATGCTCAAGTTTCTAGCTCGGCTTGAACTAGTGAGACCACTGCACTAGGTTTTAAGACATTTTGGTAAACATAATATGGTTCTATTTATGTACGAATGTGTTTCAATTATAGCTTAGTTACTAAAGGGAACAACAGAAAATGGATAACTTAGTTCACTGGTAAAAAGTGTTTTTATTAATTTTGAAAATTTTAAACCCCTCAACTCTCCCTCCATATGTTGTTACCATTTAGAAACTACACATTTTAAAGAAGAGTGGTGAAAGAATATAGGAAGACGGAGGCATTTAACTAAACTGACCCAGCCACAGGCTGGAAACAATTGATGCTGATGATGATCAGGTTTTATGGAGGTGTTCTTCTATCTGCCCGATAATTTAGACTTTTCTACCACAATAGCTATTTTTCAGACTATACCCCCTTCCCACTTCCCAGAGTCTCACTAAAAAAATTAAGGTTCTTATAATATTATTGTTTGGAGGGGTCCCTTTACTTGTATGCTAAATTTTAATTTTTCCACTCATCTTAAAATAATCTAGCTATATACCCTCCACCCCCACCTATTGAGAGTCCCTATTTTTATTTTTATTTCTGGTTATATGGAGAGATCTCACTGCCTTCCTTCCAAGCAAAATTTCAAGTTTCCGGGCCAAGGGTTTGGGCAAATATGGTTATGAGTGAATCAGTGGGTTCTACACATTTCTGCCTCTCACCATCCTCTTAGGGGAATAAATTTGGAAAGCCCTCAAAATGTCTCAACCAAATTATAAATAAGACATCAATTTAATTTTAAGGCTCTATGTTCACTGGTTCAAAAGATACATCTTTTAGTTTTGTAAATTTTCAACTTTAGCCGCCCACCTACCCCCTAATATAGTTGAAATTTAAAATTTAAGAATTATTTGTTTATCAGGAGCTATCTTACCTTCTACTTGCCTGCCGAGTTTAGATTTTATAAGACATTTAGACCCTAGTTTTGTTTTTATCGACCGTCTTACTATCCGTTCGGGATATACGCTCACTTATTAGTTATTTTTATGTTCAACCCTCACCCCTCCCTCATATATCCTAAAGTCCTGTCCAAAAAGTTTAAGATTTTCATACTTTTATGATTATTTGCAGTGGTCCATTTACATTCCTGCCTAGTTTCAGATTGTAAGCTCATCTGGAAGTGGATTTTAATTTCAGGACAAATCCAATTTCAGCTTTACATATTATATTCAGAGAGATAGATATCTAGTTTTTAACAGAAACAGAAAAAATTTGAAATACTTGGTAACTAACTTAAAAGCTATGAAATTATTGTCATATGAATAGCATAGTTAAGGAAAATACATGCATAAGTACTTTACAAGAGCCAGCCAGATTACTGAATTTGACACAGTTATTAGAAACCAATAGATAGTTTGCAAGAAAGTATAGTGTTATTTTACTCAGAGAGTCAGGGAAGATAGCTTGAGATGGCACTTGCCAAAGACAATCTTCTTACAGGCCCTGTTTGTCACGCATGTGACAGATTCTCCAGCCCTCATTAGATTTTTGGCTCCACCGTTCTGGCTTAGCTATAGGCTCCCAGGACCTGACTAGTTTATACGTGCCACAACACTGGCTAGACTATATATTCACTAACATTAGCTAGACTATAGGATCACCAGACCTGGCTAGATTATAGGATCACCAACATTGGCTAGATTATAGGATCATCTGGCCTGGCTAAACTATAGTTTCTCCAGCTCGACTAGACTGTTGTCTGGTTAGAAGTGAACATGTTTTAATATTATTCATTCTGATGGAATTTGGAGATAGCTTTGGTATAATAAAATCAACTGCCATCCCATCCCAGTGGTCATAGGGATTAAGGCATCAGTCTCTCCATGGACTCTATTTCCGGTTGCGAGGAGGTCAAGGATCTAATCTTGGCCTTGTTCACCGGAGGGGATTTTTAAAATTGTACTTATTATTCCACTCTCCACACGAGTGAAATTTCATTAAACTACCATCCTGAACTTTACTTCATAATATATGACCATTTTTGACCTTGGAGCTAGACTCAAAATAAAAGATGAGTAACCCAATATTTTAGGTAAGACTTTAGGTGAGTGGTCGGCAAGCTGCGGCTATTTGAACGTGTCACTGATGCTCTTCAACTATCTCTATTTGAATTATTAAAAACATGCCCTGACCCCTAACCCTTAAACACAACTTTAGCGGATATGCGGCTTTCTGAATTTTTTTAGATCACTAATATCTCTTCACTTAAAAAAATTTGCCGATCCTTGTTCTAGGTTAATATAGTCAAGGCCAGTATTGTTGGGAAAGACGAGATCATTAATAAGTGTTCATGTGAAATGGCCGGCTCAACAAGTTGGGAAAACCCTCTGTGTTTTTGACTAATGCGTAAACCCCCAATAAACTAGAGTTTCCTAGCAAAACTCGGAATTGATTTAAAGTAACAACGTTTCCAAGCCCTCCGCTGGCCGGAACTTCCGAGGCATTTCTTCAGTGAAGAAGTGGCACTCCACAAGCAGGAGGCGGTAATTCTGACAAATGGGTGGTTCACTGAGGGAGAAGGGGGGAGACTGAAAGGCGACCATAAGGAGATAGATGGCCAGTGGTCAGTCTCGACACTAGTCGATGGAGGGTGGCATTTGAATCAGTTAGAGTACCAAGTTGCGGGGATGATTCTGCAAAAAGTTGGATCCCACAAGGGTTGTTGAGGATGGCTGGAAGATGAACATAGTCTGGACTTACTATAGTCATATTTTGGTAGGAAGAATAGTACCTGCTAGCTACTAGGGCTACTAAAACAATATTAATATATTCATACAACAAGTTATGTTATTTGCCGTTGGCATTTTTGATTAATATTGTCAATAACTATAAAATAACACAAATAATATGGTTAAATGTTATCAATTTTGGCCACAAAGAAATATTTTTGAATATTCTGAACTGTTTTTCCAACCTAGATTGGGGTGTAAAGCCCATATATGCAAGAAGGAGTTGGATGTGGAGAACTACTCAGGTAAGGAATGTAACGCTGTTACAAGAAAACAACCAAATATTATCAAATGGGTTTGCACTCACCCTCGTTCTCACCAAATGTAAACACAAGAGCCCACATGCCACAACGTCCACACTCCAACACTCTATCCCACTGACTAAATGGAGGTACGAGCCGGCCGTCCGATCGTGAAGGAAGCCCCGCCCACAAGCTTAGTGGGATATGAACTTGGCCCGTGAAGGTTCGAGAAGCAGGGACCAGACGATTCTACATACGTTGAGCAGTTGTTCCCGGAGCCACCACTATCCCCCCTGAGCGCTGTCTCTCTCCCCTTTTTCGTTCCACCTTTTTCCCTCCCTCTCTTCCCCTCTCTGTGAGCGTAGTGATATTCGTCTAGACTATATATTGGAATGTATGTTGTTAGCAGGTACTCATTGTGTCACTGATCTCTAGGTGAGAGCGCTACTATATACTTAAGCTAATATTTATTCAATCAAAATTCAGTTTCGGCGTAATATGGAAATCTTTTCTAAATTAACGTTTTGGAACTTATTAAAATAATTAGGGCTGGGAATCTTTTCTAAATTAACTTTTGGGACTTATCGAAATAATTATTGAATGGGTGTTTCTGCTAAAGTTAACATTTGGGACTTATTAGAAATTATTATTGAATTATAGAATGACTAAATTTCTTTCCTCGCCGCTAAACGGCAGTTTATGTGGCGTGCTCTTACCACCATTCACAGATGGCTTGCAATTTTAGGCGTTAGGGATATTAGTGGAGTATTAAGTTAAGACTATGTTTTATGTTTAATTGATTAGGGTTGGAAGTATGGGGACTGAACTGGGATTGTGTTCGTAGAATGACATGAACTCGCATGTCCAGACTAGACAGGCATCCTTTTGATGCTTGGTGGGTTGGGAGGTTTATTTATTACTTTGGTATTTTCACTTTGACAATTGTATATATATGTGTGTATATTTTATGTACGGCGAAGTTAAGGCAATGCTAATTGAGTTAACAGAAATATATATCATGTTCAAGCTTAGCTTGTTTTTATATTGATGGATTATTTGCAGATATATATAGCATATTCGAACTTAACATGTTTTGGTATTGAGGAAATGTTAGCTAAGATATATAGTTTGAGTTTAACTTGTTTCTGTAATCGATGGAAAGTTAATAGATAGATATAGGTTATTTGAGCTTAGCTTGTTTTGATATTGACGAAAGGGTAACAAACCGCCTTAATCTCTCCAGTTATTGTCCTGATAATGAACCATATACATGGACCTTAGAATTTTGAGTCTCTGACTCTTGCCATATTTAGTATGTTTTAAAATTTAACGTTTACCTTAATGTCTGCTTTGAGTTTCTGGTTGTATTGGTTACTAAGCATTAGTATTCTATTTATCATCCACTTAGATGAAACCGAGCAACATTGATATTTATGCATTGTATTTTGTATCGCTTTTCTTATACCTAATAAAACTAAACTTGTTATTCTCTTGTAACTCCTTGACTCTTCATCCCCGCTTCCATATTTTGTGGGTTAAGGCCGTTACAGGAAGGCATACCAATAACTAGCCAAAAGGATTATAAGTGTGTGTAGTTATGTAAAAACTTAATGTAATTGTGAGTTCAAATCCACAGTAAATAATTTTCTGATAATTTGCTGAGCGTGGCGAGGTCCTGTTTTAATCTATACATTTGGCATTTCGTCTGCCTAACTGTCCAAATGTTTTTTCCCTGCTAACTGTTGAATAGAGAACAAATTTTAATGAAATTCTACAAAGATTTACTTTGAACCTAGGCCAAACCACTTTTGAACTGTACGTAGTTTTTCAATCTGGTTATCAGATTAAATATTATGCCCACTCAAAACGTATTTTGTTTAATAGCTCATCTCAATGGATTCTAATTTAAAATTCTAAGCAATCAATCCAGTACCGTGGGCGTTTTTTTTTTTAAATTCGAACATTAATCGTCAGTAACGATTATTATTTTATTAAGTTAATGTGGTCTTATATTGAATAAAGTATTAACTTAATGTATTATCAACTCCAAATTCAAAAAGATATTTCAACTTGAAATCCTAATAGAAATTATATGAAATATTTCAGCTTGAAATCTAAAGAGAGATTATAAGAAATATTTCAACTTGAAATCCAAAGAGAAATTATAAGAGATATTTAAACTTGAAATCCAAAGTGAAATGATTGAATATATTTCAACTTGAAATCTAAAGAGAAATTAAAGGGAATACAATAGTGTAACTATCTATAGTCTTTTGGAGACATTTGCAAAAATAAAATAAAAATTGGTCAATGAGCAGAAGCCAGTGCACCTGGTCGGAGATTACAAAAGATTGAATCACGTTTATTCCGTGTTCAAATGCCAGCGGTACATATAAACTTCAGTTACTAGTTATGGGTAAGTCTAAAAATGTCAAAAATCTTTCGGTTTAGTACAAAAACCAATGCCAGCCTTGAATGACAAAAGAATTGTTCACCAACTGGTTTCATGAACAATTTTTCCGATAAGTTAAGAAATTTCTTTGACAACAAAAGTTGTCACAGATAGCTTTGTAACTTTTTGATCATTACCTGGGCCATCCAGAAGAAGATAAACTATCTAGAGATAGTTTTGTAAAAGTGGTACTTTTATCACTAAACGTAAAACTTTTGTTACATTAAATGGATCAAAATTGAACCTAAACTGTTAATATCCTGTATAAAAATTCTACTCCACAGTGTTATCAGCAAAGAGGAAAGAAACCTCAATTATTTGTAGGCCACTAACGTCATATATGTTATTTACAAACTTGCTCGTGCATGGGAAAATGTATTGACTAATATGTTTGTTACCTCGTGGGGCAAATTATCGCCTAGAATGCCATTGGTGGCTTAGTACAATAAAAAAGTTCAGGAAGTCCTTAACAGCAATGATCCGGCAATTACAGACATCCAAGTAACCATTACCAAGTTGTGCACTGATGATTCTGAAAGCTTTAACAAAAACCCGTCGAGTTACGAGAGTTACAACCCCTCACTAAATATACATAAGGACTTTGGTTACACAAAATATAGATAAAAACAAGTTTGGGGAAATTTCTTCTGGGTAGTAATGTGGCGGAAAGTTTGGATACAACATTAGACGGTACTAACAACATGAACAACCTTACCTGAGGAAAAATCAGCTGTTCCAGCTCGCTGGCACATACATATATCAGCTAAGGCTGAGCGGTAGAGCACGAGAGGGAAAAAAAACATGTATACAACACCTTCATAAAAAAAAATGGAACCTAACTTTTACAATTATAGCAAATAAAAATCTTAATTTGTCCTACTTTGGGTGTATTAGTATTGTATAGGCACTTACAAAAAAACAAAGAAAACACAAGAACCATGGTGATATGTAGATAGGTAAAATAAAGAAAAAATAAATGTACTTGAAACAAAAAATAAAGAAACCAATTATTTGTTTACTGAGTTCCCTTCTTTAGTGCTCAGAACACAAAAAACAAGCTCCCTACCTATCGGGTCGACCAGTATTAAACAACATTAGTATATACAATATTTTTCACCCCTGTACATAATTGATAATAAAACCTTGTGAGATGGTATAGCACAATTTAAGCAACCTACAAAATGTTTATACATAAAATAAAGATATAGAATTTAAAAAAAAATTACAATACAAATGATCCTCAAGAAGTTCTGATATGGGAAGTTACGAGAATAGCGGTCCCGAGTTCTTTGGCACTCTTATAGGGCCGTAAACATTTTTAAATAATTAGTCTTTATATATATATATAGTGTTTGTGTGTGTGTGTGTGTGTGTGTGTGTGTGTGTGTGTGTGTGTGTGTGTGTGTGTGTGTGTGTGTGTGTGTGTGTTTTGTGTGTGTGTGTGTGTGTGTGTGTGTGTGTGTGTGTGTGTGTGTGTGTGGTTGTGTGTGTGTGTGTGAGGTTCACGAAATTCACCCACGAATATTACTGAATCTGCTTGAGTTAAAATGAAGTTAGTTCTTAGAAGAAAAAAAATAGCGCCTTGGCTAACCCCAAGCTATGAATGGGCTCACCGTACCAAAGGCAGTTGAGTTTATCTCACGTGGAAAATAGAGCCTAGCCCTACAGGACTTTGCCGGGTGTAATTTCTCCTCCTCCTCTTAGCTTCATATTCTCAAAGACAAATTCCCTATTCGAAAGTTCTTTCCACAAGAAGAAACTCGGAGCTCCACCACGGAACCTCCGTTCACCGCCGTAACTTTTACCCCTCTACCCTATCCTTGCAGGAGTCTCCCCACCTAGGCCACTTTTTCCGCGCATCTTCCCAGAAATTCTCCAAAGTTGCCCAAAATAGGTGGCAAGATTCCCGCAAAAATATTAAATTTCCATTAAGCTTTCATATCAAACGAATACAAACATAGGAAAAATTCTTAAAATTAACAATAACAAAATCCTGATTTCATAAAACAACTACAAAACATTTATGGCCTTCCTCCTGATCAAAAATATTGCCCGCCAAAAAAAATAACAATAATAATAATAATAATAATAAATTCTCCCTCTACCATCACCATTGATCTCTATAATATAACTGGATGGACATACACATGCACATTCCAAGGACAAAGGCGTGACGCTCAAGTGTATCATCTGCTACACTGATGGGGGGACAGATTTAACGGTTTCTTTAAAAGTTCTTATGTGAGAACATGTCTCTGATGAATAAAAGTGTTATTGTTTGAAAATAGTGAAGTATTATACCACACTTTCCTGAAGAAACATTTTCATTAAAGGATATACAATCCAGTTTTAGAGGTAATACTGTACAAATACGAATAAAACCTTAGATATTTCAATTTTTATGTAGTTATCATCAATGTTGTTTACAGTCTGCCACGACAACACTTATATTTAAAGTTGGTTATGAGCTTGTATATTGGTTTCATAAACAATATTATATTGAAAGTTCGATAAATATAATGAACAAGGTATCTTAAAACTTTATTAAACTATAATGAAACAAGTTAGCTAAAAACTGTATTACATTTGTTTGAATGACATACTTTGTGTAGAAGTCTTACATTCCAATGATAAATTAGGTTATTGGCTTGTAGGAAGTACAGTATCTACTAAAACCTAATTTTAGTAATAATCCCAATCTGGAATGCCTTATTTTATACCAGAATACTATCATATATATAATATTTTGGTAGGATGGACGGCAATTTAGAACGGAAGTAGAAATTTCCTTCTGGAAGGTCTTTTATGCTAGCTAAATACAACTATAGGGTAGGATTCTGGTAAGAGATAAAGCCTTATAAGCGAGCTTCCTTAAAAAATCATCGTATATATTAGGCTACATCAACTTATTTAAAGAAAAAACGAACCACTTTTGAACTTTTATATGCTCTTCAAAGCTTTAACTAACATATTTATTTAATTTAACCATTCACACATTGATGTATCTCATGTATTCAATCAAATTAATGAACGATGTCAAAATGCCACATTTCCGTGTATGGGTGTAAGAGAGAAAGAGATACCCGAAAGTTTCCTTCTCTCTTACACAATGGTATGCAGACCACAGCTCGATAATTTCAGCCACAGATGTCCATCCAGTTATATTATAGAGATCAATGACCATCACGCGGCAGAAATGCTCGCCTAGCAACACGCTCGTGTGGCGGATTCGTGAACTACTTAGCTAATCAAGATGGATCCCATAAAAGAAAGTTATAATTAATGAGAATAAGCCGAAAAGGAAACCACGATAGAAAATCACAGCAAAATAAGGTAAGTAATAAAATAATGCAGAGATATTAAATTTCATATATGTTTAGTTTTTTCCAAAGATGTAAGCTACCATGGAACTACCTTAAATATTTAATATCCCCGGGTAACAGCAACCAAAACGAACGTGCTGCTAGGGTGGCCATCACTCACACCACACTAATATAAATATATAGATAAAAAATACCATAATTATTACAATTAAATTACGAGAAGGTAGGAATAAAATTTAAAAAATACCTCGGGTGTTATTGAAAATTTTCACATTGCCCCGTAATCTCGTAGTTCAGGTTTAAACCACGTTAAAATCTGTTCCTACGGGATTCTAAGAAAGTTAAGGAATTTTTAATAAATCCCTAGACAGTTACAAATACAATGTTGGTACCACTATATATCATGGAAATAATCAGTGGTAAAATTATTTACAAACATATACACCTTTCACTTATAAAAGTTTTCCTTTTTTTGTTTAACTTGTAGTGAATTATGTAGAGTAACATATTATATTTACAGGTCAAACGAAAGTCAGTCCTTCCTGCTTATCACTGTCGGACCAGGATTTCCCAAACGTGAGAATATCAAACAACTTTTTTATATATAAAATTCTTCAAAATTCTCCAATAATTACACACAGTGTCATGTTGCTTTTCCTTTCTTGATTAATACTTAATAAACTGGTATAAACACATCCACCTTGGATTGACCTAGTTTACAGAATGGAACACAAACATTACAGTTAGGTCTAAAATTACTTGATTTTCACCAAACATAGGCTGTATCCGAATAGTCAAGTACACTTGACTTGATGCAGACTTGATGCAGTCTTGATAATTTTACACTTCTCGCGGTTTTCATAGCGAAGACTGCATCAAACTATTCGAACGGCAACACACTTGGGCCCGCAGTGCTTCTTCCTACCGAATAAGTTAGAAACTATGTACATTTTTATTATTATTATTATTATTATTATTATTATTACACTCTACTAAGCGGTAATTATTTTATATAGCAAAAACTATTTAAATATGCATATTATTTACACGTTTATATCTTAAAATATAACATGTAATTAATTGGCATACGTACATATTTTTTGCGATTTATTTTACAAAGACATGACGAGAATCACGAGACGAGAAATTCTATTAAACTTGTTTAAAATGGCGCAAAACGTAAGTCGGTGCTCTAGCAGACGAAAATACAATAATAAAACAATTGCCAGTCAAACACCGCACCAACGTCGCGAGAAAGCCGCATAGCTCGTAGCTTTCCGTATCCATGGTTACCAAAGCCTCGAGAAGACTGCATCGGTCTCGTTCGCGACTATTCGGACAGATCTACACTTGGTCACGTGATTGCATATGCAGCTATCAACGCCACGAGCCAACGCGACGCCGCATAAGTAGACTATTCGGATACAGCCAAAGTCTGTACACGATAGAACATATTATTCATTATGTCCTTTAGACCTTGGTTTATAATTATAATCCTCTAAATAATCTCTTAACTTTCATAACTTAACATAATCAACACAAGTAGTTGGCTTGCATAGCCTAGCAAAACACAAACAAATGTCACATTATAGTTACAAACTCATTTTATATGAAAGAATTGTAAAACATTTACCATAGAAATTAACTCTGTTAATAGGACTCCTCATAATAGTTCCTTATTAAGTCTTGCAGTTAAACATATCACTTCAATATCTAAATAATAGTTTATTTTAACAACAAAATATTCACATATTGGACATATTGGATTTTCACCAAACATAGTCTGTACACGATAGAACATATTCATTATGTCCTTTAGACCTTGGTTTATAATTATAATCCTCTAAATAGTCTCTTAACTTTCCTCTTTAACATAATCAGCACAAGTAGTTGGCTTGCATAGCCTAGCAAAACACAAACAAATGTCACATTATAGTTACAAACTCATTTTATATGAAAGAATTGTAAAACATTTACCATAGAAATTAACTCTGTTAATAGGACTCCTCATAATAGTTCCTTATTAAGTCTTGCAGTTAAACATATCACTTCAATATCTAAATAATAGTTTTTTTTAACAACAAAATATTCACATATTGGACATATTGGATTTTCACCAAACATAGTCTGTACACGATAGAACATATTCATTATGTCCTTTAGACCTTGGTTTATAATTATAATCCTCTAAATAGTCTCTTAACTTTCCTCTTTAACATAATCAGCACAATTAGTTGGCTTGCATAGCCTAGCAAAACACAAACAAATGTCACATTATAGTTACAAACTCATTTTATATGAAAGAATTGTAAAACATTTACCATAGAAATTAACTCTGTTAATAGGACTCCTCATAATAGTTCCTTATTAAGTCTTGCAGTTAAACATATCACTTCAATATCTAAATAATAGTTTTTTTTAACAACAAAATATTCACATATTGGACATATTGGATTTTCACCAAACATAGTCTGTACACGATAGAACATATTCATTATGTCCTTTAGACCTTGGTTTATAATTATAATCCTCTAAATAGTCTCTTAACTTTCCTCTTTAACATAATCAGCACAATTAGTTGGCTTGCATAGCCTAGCAAAACACAAACAAATGTCACATTATAGTTACAAACTCATTTTATATGAAAGAATTGTAAAACATTTACCATAGAAATTAACTCTGTTAATAGAACTCCTCATAATAGTTCCTTATTAAGTCTTGCAGTTAAATATATCACTTCAATATCTAAATAATAGTTTTTTTTAACAACAAAATATTCACATATTGGACATATTGGATTTTCACCAAACATAGTCTGTACACGATAGAACATATTCATTATGTCCTTTAGACCTTGGTTTATAATTATAATCCTCTAAATAGTCTCTTAACTTTCCTCTTTAACATAATCAGCACAAGTAGTTGGCTTGCATAGCCTAGCAAAACACAAACAAATGTCACATTATAGTTACAAACTCATTTTATATGAAAGAATTGTAAAACATTTACCATAGAAATTAACTCTGTTAATAGGACTCCTCATAATAGTTCCTTATTAAGTCTTGCAGTTAAATATATCACTTCAATATCTAAATAATAGTTTTTTTTAACAACAAAATATTCACATATTGGACACAACCACCTCTGCGCAGATAAGGTTGTTTCAGCTATGCATAACAAGACAACATGTGTTTCAAAGGTGATCTTGACCTAACCACTAAATCCACATCAGACTTGCGTTCGCACACACACGACTAAGGTATCCCTAACCCCAGTGCCTGAACCAAAAATAAACTCCCACGTCAGTCCCAATAATACCCAGACAATTAGATCCAATGGGCGCACATAAAATCCAACAGACACACATACATCACCGACAAGCACAGGATATGAGTGGGGAGAATAGCGGTAAATCTACCGAATGTGATAAGTAGGTAATTGACATCACAATATCTCTCTCTCACAGAATATAGCCTCGGGGCTGGAACTACTAATACATTCTTTGTCATGTGAATGAACATTATTTTCAATCACTGCACATCAGCTGACCGATAAGCTCTATTAGGGTTCGCGTTAGTCTCCCTGACATCCCGTTCTTTAGGTAAGGGGTCTCCTCCTCGCAGGAAACCATCACATTATCATTCTCGAAGTGGATCCACTCATTACTGTGAACAAACTTTTTCAGAAACAAGGGCGTGGCGCACGTTATGTCATCCCTTCCAATTACGTGGTCTCCTTCGTCGTTTACCATCCTTTCCCTGTGGATGTTCCCCAAAGGTAGCCTGACGACACGGTCTCCGGTGTGATAGGCAGCTCTCCGAACGCGTGTCCATAAGGAATCCAGAGGTGTGAACGCTGCAGCGGCGGGTGTACGAATGCATTCCACTAGCCATGGGCTCGAAGAACCCACACTCAAGACGACCCTTGGTTTGAAATTGTTGCTGTAGTACAAGGCGTCGGCCAAGACAAGCTGTCCAGCAACGTCGGAGCTACGCAATTGGACGACGGACCCGTTCATTAAATTGATCCTCTCCCCTGGTTTCATGAAGTTACAGCCTGGCATGCTCTCTACCAGAGGGATGAGCGTCTTCAAGTTTATGGGAAGCTTGAGCTCAGCGACGGCGCGGGTCACTGCCGCAACACAGGCAGCACCCCCTATGTCACCTCGCATTTGTTCCATCTCACGCCGTTTATTCATGCTATATAAGGTGATGCCACTGCCGACAAGTATCACCGGATCTTCACCCTTGTTCTTTCCACCGTGATAACTGAGCTCCAGGAAGATGGGTGGCACAAAGGAGCCCCAGGCCACTCCGAGGAAACCACTCATGCCATGCTTTTCTGACCAATCCTTCCCCTTCAACTCCACGCTGACCCCTGACTCGCTAAATACGTCTTTGATGTTTTTGGCGAACGTTGTCGGGGTCAATAGGTGGCCTGGAGAGATGAAACAAGATATTATTTTTGGCAGGGAAACATAAATTGTGATATTTATTGACAAGGTTATTTATTTTACTATGCATTTAATTATGTACAAACTCTAAAACCGATATATTAAACCTCTTGAAGCTACAAAAGCTTGTGATGAAATATAGTTTTACTAAAATATTTTAAGCGTATAAATCGAACGGGAAGTAAGACGTTGTGCTAAAAAACAGATTTTTTTATTAAATTTTGTTTTTATCTAAATAACATAAATCAAAATAAGATATCTTAATATAATACTATTTAGTTAACTTTTAATTTTATCTTTGTAGTAAATTTTAAAATACAGTGGCTGGGTACTGTGTTAAACTTAAACCCTTTAAAGTTTCCGAAAAATAATATTATTGACATCTATTTTTAGAGTAATTCGACATTGAAAATGTTTATGTCAATCCTAACAAGTGTATGGTTATAAGCTCTAAATATTGATTCAATGATTTCATATCGCTACAATTCACAACCTATAAGGGGTCAAACTTGCTGTTTTATGCTTTTTACGTGCCATTGTTAAGATAAAGTAATTAATGAATGGGGCTGAAATTTAGTATAACTAGACATTCATTATATGAGGTGAACTATTATAATATAATATATATGACGATAATAATATAATATTAATAATATACCATATTGTTTATATTAATACTAATAATATTATATAGTAATATTTTATTACTAGTATTATAAATTAATTTATAATTTATAATTAATAATTATAATAATAATTAATAATAATAATAATAATAATAATAATAATAACTTTATAAATATGTCATTGTGTACAACTCACATGAATGTCTAGTTATATTAAATTACAGCCCCATACATTAATTTGTCACTTTAACCATTGTTAAGGACTGACGCCATCTATAAACGTGACAGAGATTATAACATATGGTAGCTCCATATAATTATCTATCTTTTTTTATAGCAACATTAAAAAGAGGCTCAAGTTACTTAGGTCAAACTATATTAAGGATTAAGCTAAATTTAATGATATCTAAGTTGGTTGAAAAATTGTCTCATGGATGTGAGAATCGAACCCGGGACTCTTAACTTAGCATACCAATACCCTACCACTGATTTATCCTGGATTTTTGAATTGTTCAAGGTCATTCTTCCTTAAACTACTATCACACTACACTTGCTTGTACTAGAAATCAAGTGTGCTAGCTAGCGCCTAGATATCTGTATAGGCCTACTGGCTAGTACAATAGAAACATGACTAGAGTATTCACACGCTGCTAGTTTGGTACTAGGTTCTAGCGCAAATATTTATGGAACGTCAGAGATTAATTTTGGGTGCAGCAGCTTCATTAATTATTAATAATGATATTGAAAACTATGAGAAAAAACTAGGAAAAGATTATGAACACAGGACTGGTTGAAAAGATGAAATAATGGTCGTAGGGTGCTAAAAATGATACATTCGGGATTACAGTAACTTTTAGTATCTCCCTAAAGTTGTATTAATTTATTTACGATGTTGTCAGAGGACCTTAAGCCCATGGGTGTTATATTGTGGCAATTTGGTATTATATAAACAAGGATGCTTAGAATAATTTTCTGCCGACAGCAAAATCATATCTGATGAGCTTGTTGGTGCCTTTTCTACCATTTCTCTACACACAGGCCGGAATGCGAGACCGATGTTGGAGTAGGAGAAAAGGCGGAGAAAAGGCGGAGTCGGCTACTCTTGAGGAAGGAATCCGTGTCGTACTAGAACGTTTGGCTTGAGTCACTCAAGGTCACGTGATGAAATCTTACATAGAAGTTCCCCACACCCCGAGGGGAAATAAAATTATCTACAACCACTGCCTTCTAAAGTGTTGATTATGCTTGTAAAGTTTGCTAGTCTGCTTAAATAATTACGCGCATTTATATAAATGTTGTAATTAATTAATAGCGTGTGGGGAAGTGAGAAAGATAAATTGTATTTATTAGAATTAATCAGGAGGTATCCAACTGTCAAATAAAAAGAAGGGATGTTAGGACCATCGCAGCTAAGAAGAAAGCGTGGGAGCAAATTACTAGGATTTTTAAATCTTCCGGTAATCTCTAAAAGGTGAGTTTATTTTTATCGTACATTATTTGGCTTGGATAATTTATATAAAATGATGTATATTATTTGAGTAATTGGATCATCTATATAAATAAACACAAGTAAATTCAAATCTTTAAAAGTATTTCTTATTGATGGTAAACACAAACGTCAATTTAACCAAACATTATTTGTAGGCCTATGCTATTAACTGGAGTAGGCCTTAGTTTTGATAAGTTTTATTCCCTTTCTCTGTAGGCCTAGTGTTTATTTTATCATATCATAAGTCGAAACAAAAAGTTGTTTTGAAATTTTAAGAACAAGTGGAATTTATATATTATTGAACTAACATACTCTCTACTCCTAACTTCATGTATGTTGTGTACTGGTAGGTCTCACTAGGTCTGATTTAGCACTTTAGACCAGTACTATCTTAGGCTAGTTAATCTTCAATATAATATTTTTGTACTAGGTCTAGGCCTAGTCACAAAGAGAATATAGTAACCTAGATCAGTACTAAGCAATCCTAACTAACCTAACAAAGTCATCCTCATAAATAAAAAACTATTACAACACATAAGCATAGAGGATTACCTTGAAGTTTATAGAGACAACAAATTTCATAAAATGCTACACTGTGTATTAGAACCAGTATATTAATATAGACAGCTGTATTGTGGGAACTTTCATTAGTATATATGATAATTTATAATAACTAGTAGTAATATTATCTTGTTTGATAACAAGACACCCAAGTTAGACCTAGTTGGAACTGTGTTTTATTATTTTGTGAATCATTTTAGAACTCTCTGGTTCACCTGCACAGACATAGGGACAATGTCAAGTCAAGAAGAAGAAGGAACTAGTCGAAGATACACTAGGTCAAGAAGGAAGAGGGAACTAGTCGAAGATACATTGGGTCAAGAAGGAGGAAGGAACTAGTCGAAGATACACGGGTGGGGGGATCTAAGATAGGGTAAGAAGGGAACTAGTCGAAGATACATTGGTCAAGAAGGAAGAGGGAACTAGTCGAAGATACATTGGTCAAGAAGGAAGGGGAACTAGTCGAAGATACATTGGTCAAGAAGGAAGAGGAACTAGTCGAAGATAACACTGGGTCAAGAAGGAAGAGGGAACTAGTCGAAGATACACTGGGTCAAGAAGGAAGAGGGAACTATCGAAGATACCTGGGTCAAGAAGGAAGAGGGATAGTCGAAGATACATTGGGTCAAGAAGGAAGAGGGAACTAGTCGAAGAGACACTAGGTCAAGAAGGAAGAGGGAACTAGTCGAAGATACACTGGGTCAAGAAGGAAGAGGGAACTTGTCGAAGAGACACTAGGTCAAGAAGGAAGAGGGAACTAGTCGAAGAGACACTAGGTCAAGAAGGAAGAGGAAACTAGTCGAAGATACACTGGGTCAAGAAGGAAGAGGGAACTAGTCGAAGATACATTGGGTCAAGAAGGAGGAAGGAACTAGTCGAAGATACACTGGGTCAAGAAGGAAGAGGGAACTTATGTCGAAGAGAACACATGGGTCAAGAAGGAGGAAGGAACTAGTCGAAGATACATTGGGTCAAGAAGGAGGAAAGGAACTAGTCGAAGATACACTGGGTCAAGAAGGAAGAAGGAACTAGTCGAAGATACACTGGGTCAAGAAGGAAGAGGAACTAGTCGAAGATACACTGGGTCAAGAAGGAAGAGGGAACTAGTCGAAGATACACTGGTCAAGAAGGAAGAGGGAACTAGTCGAAGATACATTGGGTCAAGAAGGAAGAGGGAACTAGTCGAAGATACATTGGGTCAAGAAGGAAGAGGGAACTAGTCGAAGATACATTGGGTCAAGAAGGAAGAGGGAACTAGTCGAAGATACATTGGATCAAGAAGGAAGAGGGAACTAGTCGAAGATACATTGGGTCAAGAAGGAAGAGGGAACTAGTCGAAGATACATTGGGTCAAGAAGGAAGAGGGAACTAGTCGAAGATACATTGGGTCAAGAAGGAAGAGGGAACTAGTCGAAGATACATTGGGTCAAGAAGGAAGAGGGAACTAGTCGAAGATACACTGGGTCAAGAAGGAAGAGGGAACTAGTCGAAGATACACTGGGTCAAGAAGGAAGAGGGAACTAGTCGAAGATACACTGGGTCAAGAAGGAAGAGGGAACTAGTCGAAGATACACTGGGTCAAGAAGGAAGAGGGAACTAGTCGAAGATACACTGGGTCAAGAAGGAAGAGGGAACTAGTCGAAGAACACTAGGTCAGAAGGAAGAGGGAACTAGTCGAAGAAACATTGGGTCAAGAAGGAAGAAGGAAACTAGTCGAAGAGACACTGGGTCATGAAGGAAGAGGGAACTAGTCGAAGATACATTGGATCAAGAAGGAAGAGGGAACTAGTCGAAGAGACACTGGGTCAAGAAGGAATAGGGAACTAGTAGAAGAGACACTGGAACTGTTGAACACTGGACAAGGGCCCTACAAATCTGACAAGCTATAATGTCCCAAGGTCGAGGTGGTAGCCCCCCTCTTTAACTACCATCTTGGTTACGAATGGGATGGAGATGTGTTTGCAGCTGCCAAGCATTACCAAATCTTTAACTCGGACATGACTGCTGCTCTGAGGTCTACAGGTTAAACCGTTGCTGGCACCACCATTTTGGAGTATCTCGATACAACAGGTAGGCTATGTGAGATATTAAAACTATAAGGTTCATATTCACATAAACAGATTTTATAAGTTTATTTATATTTATAAATATAATTTGAATTGAGAAGGATAGGCCTACTATTTAATTTTTAATAAACAAAATATTGATACACACATTCAAAATAGGTGTAAATTTCATGATAGTAAACAGAAAATTAACAATTGTTTACAAAATTAGTTACATAGTTGTTATAAACATTCTAACTCCTGAAAAATGACTTTGTTGACTTTAATCTGAATGAACGTGTCTAGTATAAGTGGATGGAGTCTTTAAGAGCATATAATGCACACTTGTCAATAAGTTAGGTCTGTCCTTTGAATCCTGTTTTAGTTTCCGTACGTAACATGTGTGTCCTTCTCATAGTGAGTGTTAGGTTTAAGATGTGGGTGTGTGTTTAAAAATGCTAATGTGCAATATCAATCAGTTGACCTGCAATGCTTTGAATGTTAAATTACATTTCAAAAAGCTTATTTGAAAATTTAATGTAAGTGGTTATAATTAAAAGTGGTATGATAATTATGTGCAATGACACCCTAATTTAGTATTCTAGTAAAAAGGACTTACAGAAAACATGCCATAAAAACATTTATCTGTGCAGTTTACAATGGTAAGAATGTTAATACACTACTAATGTTATTGTTTGATATTATCGGAAGTAGCAGCAGAAGATCACATGACTTGACATCTGACTTATGAAAGCTGTTTTAGTAACATTTATAAATTGAATAAAACCTTCCCATTCAAACAGACTAGCTATGCTTGTTTTGTTCATGCTATCCTCTATTTTGCAGATTTCCCAACTACAAGCAGTGCCAGTCAATCGCTGCCATTTCTTACACCAGCGCTTCAAGTCTCGGTCAGCCTTTTTACATCACCTGCATCCCTCTTGGGGACTCCAGACCTTTAAATTTGACTATTAGTTGTAAAAGAGTTGACACAACATTCAAAACCATTATATTTCCACATTTATTGTTAACACTATTATTATCTTTATATCTGCATTCAAGTGAATCAACTAGAAAATGTTTAATTTAGAATGAGCTCTGATAAATGAATATAAGGTTGTTGCTGCATAGTTAGACCTAAGATTAGGAATATTTGTTGATTACTTTTGACATTTTTGTGATGGATCCATTTCTCTTGAATAATAAATACCGTAACCTGATTTCTTTTGTCCAAGAAAGTATGCCTATAAATAAAAAATTCATATTCAATTTTTAAGAAAAACACTTTTGTTTACTTTGTTTAGATGTTCTGATAGAAGAGCAACCTTTATCTCTCTATACAGACCTGTTATAGCTAGGTAGCTTATGATAATTTTACATATTAAATTACTGTTTATTAATATTTTCTAGATTTAACTTGCTATTATGTCTCAAATGATGAAACATGAAATTATTGGATTCAATAATTGAACCTAGAATTTATAAAACTATCAAACATTTTCCCATTTGTTGAAAATAACCCTAGAATGAATATTATTTTTAAGTGATGTGTAGTAAAATTACAATTTCCAATACCCATTATGTCGAGATCACCCTACATTATCCTATAAAATGTAAATATATCTACATTCTCATGTTTTAAAGTGATTAGGGAACTTTTCACTTCAGCTCTGGACAATCTCTGGGGTACTTGATTTCCTGTGTTTATGTTAACCACTTATGTTGGAACTAAGGACGCAGGTATCTTAATCTAGCATCGCAAATTAAATTTGGACAATTAAATTTTGTTTTTTTGTCTGGCCAATCTCTAGTGTTTATCTTTTAAAATAAACTGATTGTGGAAAAATGATTATAATTATTTACATTCCTTAGGTAGGGTGGTTTTTCATCCCAAGGTCCAAATTTGAGCATCGGTTTGCACCACAGGCCGAAAATATATTTAGTAGTTCCATCTTAATAATATAGGCCCACAATTAACACTTAAAAATTATTTGTAATATTATATATAAATTGTATTTTTGTTTGGTAGAATCTTTCCAATTTTGTCACAGATAAGTTAAATTAATATATCAAAAATATTTTATGAAATATCACTCACTTTCACTGAACAACTTAGAATTATAAAAAATATATTATACAGATTTTAATCAATAAAATAAATGCATGAGATGCAAACATGAGCTTTTCTAAATAAATATTATTTGAATCATGAGGCCTTGTCCCAATATTTGTCTGGTAATTATTAAAGGAAGTGGGAATTCAAGTGTGTATGAGGTCAATTTATTTATATATAAAGGACAAATATTTTGGTTTGTATGCGACTTCTATTATAGTGTATTGAACTTGAACAATATTGCATACAATATATTCACTAAATGTGTTACAAATCATCTGACATCAACAATAAACCAGCCTCAGCGTTGTTGGATAACACGCTAGTTTTTTGTTGAACTATACCACTGACGACGGGGATATTGAGGTTCGAATCTCGGTCGAGTGAACTGGGTGGATTTTCCTAAAAGGTTTTTCACCATCCCGCCACACAAATTTAGGTTCACTTCCTCTAAATTTAACCTTCTCTATTCATAACACATTACCTAGTATAATTAGAAGTTAGGCATATAACCCAAATGGGTAGTAAGACACCGTGCTAAAAAAGTCTAATACCTTATTATTATGATTATTATTATAATCATTATGATTATTATTATTAATAATATTATTACTACTACTATGAAACTTGTGTGTTAATGTGCTTGGTTACAGTACCTGTAATCTGAGGTAGGGAGACATTCAGGTTTAAAGCTCCAATACCAGTAAAAGAAAATTAAAACTGTTGATTTCAAAATTATTTATTAAGCCTCACTGGCAAGGAGCACAATCGTCATTTTTTAACATACAATCTTTATAATATACACATGATATGTTCTCTCTAACAATCAGTGTCAGAGCAGCTTGTATTATGTTCCGTCACGCTTAGCACGGAGTGTATCATGGCCTGCCAATACAGCCTGTGTAGAGTTTGTGTCTGAATATTGTGCAAGTATAAACACTAAAATAAATAATTCACTTTGGTGGCCACATGGTCTAAAATGTCACTCACAAAAAAAACTAGACTGCTGAAGATGGGAATATTATGGTTTGAATCCCAGCCAAGTCTACCGAGGGTGGTTTTTCCTAAATGGTTTTTCACTTTCTCCTTGCAAAAATGGGTACACTTTTTAATTCAGACTTCCTCGTCCCAGACACAGTGTAATCAGTATATATGCATATAACCTGACCAGGTGGTATGACACAGTGCTAAGCAAATATAAATTAGAAACTTACAGGATTATGTATGCTTAGAACACACAAGTTGCACAATAACGATGGGTGATAAACATGGCACAACTAATTTTGTGTGTACTTTGCTATGTAAGCTCAACATTTAAGAATTTATAGTTGAATTTGTGAAACAATACACCCACCTTAGCATAAAGGGATTAAAAATCTCTCCTGTGTAGAACCTAAATATTAGTTCCCTCTCACTCATTGGAACATACATTTAGCATCAAAATGAGCAGTATTAACCTGCTAGTTCCCCCCATGCTCCACCTCATTGAAGGTCTGTAAGGCCAAGATGCTGTAAAGGAAATGTAGTTGATGAAAGATGTCCACATTTGGTACATGTGTTTCTAACGGGACTTGGAGCCAGCTATAGTCACATTACAGATGTTTGGATTCGCCCACCGCAATGATTTAATAAGGTTAAAACTGTAATAGTCCAGGGATGTAAAGGTACTTAATTCTAGACTCTCAGATGGTGAAGCCCAGGCTGTCACATGGTATTTCAATACAGTGAAGCCAGAATCAACGGAACTCTCCATGAGGATTTCTAAGAGGCAGATCAACGCATCCCTGGCACAAAAGTTTGACGAAGAAAAATGATATATTCACATCCAAGCAATAATTGAGCAATTTATCTTTGTAACAAACATCAATAGAATTGTCCTTTTCAGAAATTTTTTCCCTCATTAACAACTTTGCATTTATGTTTAGGGATTTGGCTAATCATAAAATAGGGTTCTTTTACCCATGGATAAACTTGATACATTAGTTTGTGGTAAATAGACAAGATGATAAGTGAGTCAGGTAAATTCAACTTCAACATTCAGATTATAAACCTGTATGAGAATTGAGATAGTAGGCTAAATATGTTAGCAACCCTTTTATTATTTTAGTCGTTGCTACTGTCAGGAGAGCAAATTTATACTGTAGGCTTAATTCAATTAAATCTGGTGACAACATGTTTTTAGCACACTGTCTCACTAATCGTTCGGGATAGATGCCTATGTAGCCTACTATTTTACGATAATCTGTTAGGGATAAAGGTTTCATGTATAGGAAGTGCACCCACATTTGTGTGGAATAAGAGTGGAAAACCATTTAGGAAAAAACCACTCTCATTGGGCCTAAACGGGATCGAACCTCAATCTACCAGTTATTAGCAGCCAGTCTAATGCGAGCATAACAGCTTATACCATGTGGCCAGAAGCAGGTTAAGCAACTACAGCTAGTTTACTCCTAGGACCTATCTAATAATTCATAACTCCCCCCCCTCTCCTACTGTGTGCAAGCTTATGTACGTCTACAGTAGATATTTGTTAAAATGTTTTTTAATTGATGAACATTATTTGATTTTGCAGGTTTTGTAAATCTTACTGTCATAAGAATGCTGGGAATCCAATGATACTAAATTCAAATTTAACCTAAGTGATAGCCCCCCCCCCCCCCCCTCTCAATATTCGTAAAGTAAATTACTTGACTTTCATTGTTTAAGATGACATATTTCAAAGGATCATGGATTAAACAACGTGTTGGTATTGTAAGTTTACATTTGAACTTGGGTTTTATTGAGGTGTCTTAATTTTGCAAAAATAAAATAATTTCAAATAAATATAATTAGACCTATAGTATCAGTGGATTTGCCAATTCCTTGTGAGTATAGAGTACATATGAGTTGCTATCTTCAATGAAATACTGTAGTGTATTATTCAATATGATAATTAGCCTACACATCATTACTAATATAATTAGTAAATATTGGAAACTTTTTATCAGGAAAGCATATTTCTATTCATGTCAACTAGGGATGGGTTGTGAAATCACAACCTGCTCCTTTGTCACTGCTCTTCTGACGTCACATTCACAGCCTGTTCCTAACAGACGAAAGGAGCTGTTCCTTTTTGTCACAGGTCAGTTTAAAACGTTAAACCTATTACTGTATTCCCATTTGTTTTCTCTCTAGTCGAAACTGCGTCGTTACAATATTGTACGGTAGATGGCAGCACAAAACAGGTACGTATTAGAAGTGTTTATCAACGCTTGGCATTGCTCCTCGTCTCTCTACTTTCTTTCACAGGCAGCGCTGGAACAGGTCCAGAGGAACTTGCTCCTGTCTTCACAGCTGCGCTGTAACAGGTCCGCGTAACCTTGCTCTCGTCTCTGTCACATGCTGCGCTGTAACAGGTCCGGCGTAACCTTGCTCCTCGTCTCTCCGTCACATGCTGCGCTGTAACAGGTCCGGCGTAACCTTGCTCCTCGTCTCTCGTCACATGCTGCGCTGTAACAGGTCCGGCGTAACCTTGCTCCTCGTCTCTGTCACATGCAGCGCTGGAACAGGTCCAGTAACCTTGCTCCTCGTCTCTCTGTCACATGCGCGCTGTAACAGGTCCAAGTAACCTTGCTCCTCGTCTCTCTGTCACATGCAGCGCTGAACCAGGTCGCAAAGTAACCTTGCTCCTCGTCTCTGTCACATGCTGCGCTGGAACAGAAGTCCGGTGCAAGGCGCTGTACAGTTAGCAACCTTTCTTATGCTCCTGAGATATTTTGGAGCAGTCGTACAGTAGAAAGGAAGTGAATACGTTGTATTCTTGTCACAGCACTGAGATCAGTTCCAGCGCAACCTTACTTATCTATTATAGACCTAGTTTAGTTTTGGTTTGGGGAGTCACAAATGAGTTTTTAGGAGGAAAGCTTTCGTAGTAAAAAACAATATTTCCACAATATTTCCACAATATTACAATATGTAATGTATTCGCACAATAAATTGTTACGTTAATTTTCAACATTGAAAGGGCCGACTTGCTGATCAAATGATTCAAGGCAAGGTTTAGCAATCTACGGCCCACTGACTGGTTTTATCTAGCCCACAAAATATTTAGAAAACAATTGTGTTCAATAGAATTAATAACTAATTGCTACATGAAAAATGTAAAGTTGAACTTTTTTTTTCGAATAGGCCCAACAATTATTATTTTATAAACACATATGGCCCACGATATCAAAAAGGTTGCAGACCCCTAGTCTCTGGCGTTACTCTTGCGATAGACTGAACTGCCGATATAGGGAGATTGGGGTTCGATCCCGTTGGTTGCAATGAGGGTGGTTTTACGTATGTTTTCCACTCTCATTTCACACAAATGTGGGTGCACTTCCTCTAAAATCAGCCATCTCCATCCCAAACAAATTAGAGCAATTAGTGCATATGGCTATAAATAGGCTTGCCAGATTTCTGAAATGTTCAACCGGGACACCGGAATGCCGAAATTTAAACATTTCATTTCTTACATGTTAATATTTATAATTAAGTTACTTAAGTAAGAAGAAACACTTTGAATGAGGAATAAAAATTTGAACTATATCTACATGTAATTTTCATTGGCTAGGACTTTTTTTAGAAAGTCTTTTTTGGTTTTAATCTTGTTGTAAAAATCTTCACAAGGTAATCTGATATCAATTTTACATGTCATCAAGCCTTGAACCGTAGATTCCTTCATTAAATCCCTATTATCAGTCCATGCATTGTTCATCAACGAAAATACTCTCTCAACTGGTGCTAATGTCCCAGGTAAACAGAAGGCATACTCAACAATCTTGATCAGATTGGGGGCTTCTATGTGATTCTCCTTGAAGTGACCAAACAGCCTGAACCATTTTTCTTCACTTGAAATAATCACATCTCTGGTAGTCTCTTCTTGCTTCCACTGTTCCCAATTTGACTGCAAATACGCCTTAGCAAGCACAAGTTCGTCAAACAGCTTATCATTGTTTATTTTCATATTGGGTACATCAATATTGCTATTAATAATTTCAGCAGAAGTTTCGGCGTTTTCCCAATCAACAGCATCTGTTTTTGTCAGATTGACCCATGACAACTGTTTAAAGTTTCCAAAACTATTCTCCCAGAGGTCCAAGTATGCAATGCATCTTTCATAAAAGCCATAAATTCTTCTTTCTCTCTGTTACGGACTTGCTCATATAGATTCCTGTAAATGTTCTTTGCGCCCATAGGGATAAAGTTTGAAGCCTTTTTTTTCTGTCAGGTTTCTTTTTAGATATTTATGAGCTTCAACAACCTCAAAAGCAATAGTGTTATCTTTTTACATTCCCAGCATGGCCTTGTTTAACAGTGCAAGCTGTCCATGGACAAACAACAAGTAGAGCTCGCCCATTGAATCAGTAAACAACTTTTTTATTGTTGATGGGCACATTTCTTGGTCTAAAAAAACGCATTTAGACCTTCAAAAATCTGTCAAATTCTTTCCAGAGTGGGCATCATTGATAGAAACCGGGTGTTCCCGTGTTGAATGAGTTTACAGTACTGTATCTCGGCATATTCACACAATTCTTTTAGTTTAGTTACACGGACTGTGTATATGTGGAAGTATTTATAAATCTTCACCAGTAAGGCCTCAATATCGATTGGGAGACTGTCTTCTGCAGTTTGCACACAGTTGTACACAATGTGTGCTCCACATCCGATTCCATTGATTTCTCGTCCTAGGCTATTCTTGAGTCGATGGAAAACATTGTTTTTCCCTGCTCTTTTCACACCACCGAAGTTAGTGTTGCAGTTATCTCCACAAAAGCCAACTACTTTGTTGTTCAAATCGTTTTGCAACAGGACAAAGCATAAGTGATTTGTAAGAATTTCAGATGTTTCACCCGCCACAGATTTGAAATCTAACAACTTTACTTGCACACCTGAATTAGGATTAAAGTAGCGCACAACAATTGGCACAAGTTTTATATTCTTTCTCTTTGATGCATCCATACTTACAGATACGTAGTTTGACTTGGTCAAGTCTTCTTTAAGCTCTTCTTGAGCTAAAGGAGCTATGACATTTAAAACTATTGCCTCACACTTAATTTTTCCGAGTGAGAATTTAGGTTCAAAAAACTTAGAAATTAGTTTTGATGAACAAGAAGTTGAATTGAAACTTAGGCTATGGTTTGCTGTGTGGTAAGCAAATGTCACCTCTTTCGCTGCTAAGTCTAAGTTATTGTCATTAGAACTCGCAGTCTTAAAAAAACTGGTCAGTTTTTATGAACTAGCAGCACATGCTAAGCTCTTTTTGTGTTTACTCGACTGCAAATGATCTTTTATATCAGATCGACCACCATGAGCAACCGAAAACTCAGAATTACAATGTGAACATTTAACTCTATCGTCTTGATGTTGATTACCAATACCAGTACATACCTTCTTCAAAAAAGGAACTGACTGACTTATCTCAATCGCAAGCGGCTAGTGCCGAGGTGGGCGAGTCCAACGTTATTGCACACGAGGGGATGTAGCGTGCAGTGAAATCTCTTCTGGCGCTAAAGCTACACCCCTTAGTGCCCAATATTGGACTCGCCCGGAGAGTGGGACAGCGAGACAAGACGATACGATGACAATATTATTAGCAGACCATCACTCTTCCACAGTTTTCACTTTCCATACAGTACAGTGAAATAAATAACAAAGTATTTATCCTAAATAATCCTTCACAGTTAATTATTTTTAGACTTTTTGGTCATTTATTATAAGAACTATAATCAAATTTAATTTTTACCGGGACGTGAAGTAAACCGGCCGGGACACCGGGACTTTGTCTGAAAACCGGGACTGTCCCGGTCAAACCGGGACGTCTGGCAAGCCTAGCTATAAACCGAAAGGGCAGTAGACACGATGCTTAAAAAAAATTAGGCTGGGAGTAGTTTTGTATATAGGAGCTGTGACAAAAAGGAGCAGGTAAAAGGAACAGGTCCAGTGGTGGAGCAGTAACAGATTGCTCCTGCTCCACCAAAGGAGCAGTTTTTCCCATCCCTAATGTCAACAAAGGTTTGGGGTAAGGGTTACCTGAATAGTTCTCCATTCGGACCCCCGGGGCTCTGGACAGGGATGTGGGTACAGTCTCATCAATATAAAACTCAGGGAAGTTGGCCTTGTCATAGAACAGCACTAGAACAGCTTCCAGTTCAGCTTCTGTGGTGGGAAACTACATCACATGTCACATGTTTTGGGCCAAACAAATTGATATTTTCTTGAAGACACGCGATACTGTTGACTGGTAAAAAAAAAATTGAAGAAATATGTTATCAGTAAATAATACAAGTCCTAATATAAAATAAACTTATATACCGATACAAAATTAAACTTAAATAACACATTACAAAAACAAACATGAACACTTATTAATGTATTCAACCCAACAATTTAAATTAGTTGTTCCTTCTCGAAAAAGAGTTATGAACTATGTTTTTTCTAATTTTATTAATAAATAACATACCTAGCCTTTAAAAAGAATATATTTACAATTTGGTATTAACTTACATGAAAGCCTCCCGTAGCATAAAACTGAAGGGTTGTCAACACTTGCTTTAAATGAAACAGTGGAAGTCGTGTTTCGGGATTGTCAATTTACAACATAGGGAAGATATCTTGCCATACAACTTCCTTCGAAAATAGAAATCTTTAGCGAAATTGTTCGTCAAAATAAGCCTAAAAGTTATCCTGGAAATCCCTAACATGCCCCCGTTGAATCATAGCAACTTGATTAGGTTCTTCTTCAAATTATTCGTCAATTACGACTAAATACGCGACTTTTCGATAGTCAAGGAGCGCCATATTTTCCAGACAACACAAAACAATTAGGGATGGGTTGTGAAATCACAACCTATTCCTTTGTCACTGCTCCTCTGACGTCACATTCACAGCCTGTTCCTGACAGACGAAAGGAGCTGTTCCTTTTTGTCACAGGTCAGTTTGAAACGTTAAACCTATTAATGTATTCCCATTTGTTTTCTCCGAGCTTCTACTGTTTTCTCTCAGTCGAGACTGCGTCGTTACAATATTGTACGGTAGATGGCAGCACAAAACAGGTACGTATTAGAAGTGTTTATCAACGCTTGGCATTGCTCCTCGTCTCTCTACTTTCTTTCACAGGCAGCGCTGGAACAGGTCCAGAGGAACTATGCTCCTCGTCTCTGTCACAGGCTGCGCTGGAACAGGTCCGGAGGAACTATGCTCCTCGTCTCTGTCACAGGCTGCGCTGTAACAGGGCTGGAGCAACCTTGTTCCTTTATGCTCATGAGATATTTTGGAGCAGTCGTACAGTAGAAAGGAAGTGGATACGTTGTGTTCTTGTCACAGCGCTGAGATCAGGTCACAAATGAGTTTTTAGGAGGAAAGCTTTCGTAGTAAAAAACAATATTTCCACAATACAAGTACAGTATGTAATGTATTCGCACAGTAAATTGTTACGTTAATGTTGAAAATTGAAAGGCCCACTTGGTGATCAAATGATTCAAGGCAAGGTTCAGCAATCTACGGCCCACTGACTGGTTTTATTTAGCCCACAAAATATTTAGAAAACAATTGTGTTCAATAGAATTAATAACTAATTGCTACATGAAAAATGTAGAGTTGAACTTTTTTTTCGAATAGATCCAACAATTATTATTTTTTAAACACATATGGCCCACGATATCAAAAAGGTTGCAGAACCCTAGTCTCTGGCATTACTCTTGCAATAGACTGAATTGCTGATATAGGGATATTGGGGTTCGATCCTGGTTGGTTGCAATGAGGGTGGTTTTACGTAAATGTTTTCCACTCTCATTTTACACAAATGTGGGTGCACTTCCTCTAAAATCAGCCATCCCCGTCCCTAACAAATTAGCGCAATTAGTGCATATGGCTATAATCCGAACGGGTAGACACGATGCTTAAAAAAATTAGGCTGGGAGTAATTTTGTATATAGGATCTGTGACAAAAAGGAGCAGGTAAAAGGAACAGGTCCAGTGGTGGAGCAGTAGCAGATTGCTCCTGCTCCACTAAAGGAGCAGTTTTTCCCATCCCTAAAAACAATGACAGAATATGTGACATCTAGTGATGGGCACAACAAAAAATCGAGTAACTCGATTGTGTTGTGTAATCGGGAGTACTCGATTCTTCTGGGATTACTCGAGTAACTTTACTCGACCGTGTTATTCTTTTATTTTCTCTTTTCTTACCAGATAAGTAAGAATCGACCTTATTGGCTAGACTGTTTGCCACGCTATTTCCATTTAAAAGGTATATTCCCTTAGAGCTCATTTTTCATCAACAGTTTCCGCTGCCACGCAAAAATGACCCTTATGGTTTAAACGTTGCACATGCATTCTCAATACTAATTACTCGCAGATGTAAAGTACACAATCGAAAAGCATGCTACTAGTTAAGCGTATCACATTTCCGATTCTTTTCAAAAGTACTCGATGAAAGTTACTCGATTCTTTTTACTCGGCACCTCGGCAGTCTTATTTTCACAATCGCATTGACGAAACTAGATATTGTCTTTCTTAATTATTTTAATTTCTCCTTAGTAAAATATGATTACTTATAAATTGAAACTAATTAGATAAGATACAAAACAAAACAAAAAATTGTTTTCACTTTTAAAAAGGTACAATTATTATCAATTTCTTTAACATGAACGTTTAAAGAAAAGTTTATTTTATTAAAAAGAGCACAAAACAATTTTTATTTGTGAGACATTTCTTAAAACGCATACTTTGATATTGACTGTAGATGTAAAGTGAAACATGAAAATAAGGGGGTGGAGGTCAGTGTCGAGTGCCTACTACAGGAAGAGATTATGGACTTGTTATTAGTATCGAATTCCATTGCAAGACTCCCGAGTAATATTGTCAACCGATTGCCACGGGACGATTCGAGTAGATGATTTGCTAATAATTACTCGAGTAATTTATTACTCGATTAAATCGAGTATTCTTTAGAATTACTCGATTGTGCCCATCACTAGTGACATCTTTATTGCTCATAAGCGCCACGCCGGAGTAACGCTATGTATAAGGAAACTCAGAAGGCTGATCAGGACTGTAAGTGACTGTCTGACTGCGCCATCTATCTTGACTCAACGGTACATGGACCAGGCAGTGTGGAAGGTTGCCTTCTGTTGGAAGGAAAGGGAACTTCTTGGTGGATGGATCTTCTGGATCTTCCCCCCCCCCAAATACTTTTGTCCCCAACTCAGCCAGAGACTACCTTTTGACTAGAGTGGTTCTATTTGACGTGTGCGTTTGGCGTAGGTGCAACAACTATAGCGCTAGGGTCTGTGTTAGTTCCGAGAGAGAGTTTGCCCGAGGCGAACGGCCAGAACTTATAGTAGTTTACTGATGAATATTGGTTTAAGTAACGCAAAATTTTAAAAACAACTCTATTGATTTTGTTCAAACTTTTTTGAGGACTGTTTTAAAAATGGATGATGAAATAATGATGATATAATAATAATGATAATAATAATATGATGATGATAATGAATAATAATATAATAATAATATATGTTTATTTTTCTAAAATAAATGAGTATGAGATTTTTTGACAAATTTGAGAAAATTTGAAAATTCTGGAAATGACTTATGAGTATTTTAAAATGTGTATTTGGGACGGAAAAAACCAAAATAAATAAAAATATTTATTTTAACAATTTAAATCACTATACGTCAGTTTGTAAATAAAAGCTTTTTGAAATTTTTAAATAAAAAAATGTCTAAAATGTTTTTTGAAGCTTTATTTATACAGGTTCATTGTGATTAATAAGGGTGAATATTTGTTTTTCTGAGCAAAACTTAACTAAGGGTAGTTTACTGAAAACATATTTTGAAATATTTGTTCCAAGCTATAATAAACTTTACATGCCACTATCCACTTTCTTGTATTAAGTTCATCCTTCGAAGACAAATGAGCCTTTAGTTTTTTGGGAATAATTACTACACCCATACACTGCACAACTAGGCATGATTCCTACCCTTTAAAACATTTAAACACACCAAAGAGGTGGTATATTTGAATTGTTTCCCTCGAGTTGTTCCTTCTACAGCTACCTGACTCCCCGAAGCTGACGTCACGACAAGAAGGAAGGGTGGGAGAACATGCGCACGGTTTCACCTTGTTTCTCACACCACGAGTAGGTACGGACTATTCAGAGAGTCACCGCCAACCACGCTCACTCACACGCCACGAGATATTCATGTGTTTGTAACTTTAATAATAAACTACAGTCTTAACTCACTACCTGCAATGTTGTTATTAATTATGAAATATATCCACGGCCTACAGCAAAAGAAGCAGGCAGTGCAATGGTAGCAGAGCAAACTAATATCAGCTAAAAAACGACCAAGAGATAAAGTGAAACAACAGACAGTGCAACATCATGACACGTTACAGATAAGGTCAAGTAAAACACGACACAAACCAACCAGTCGACAACGGGGCAGTTCCAGAATTTGAACGGGGCCCAATCTACGAGAGAGTTCAAAAATTTGAACTCGGCCCAATCTACGAGAGAATCCTAGAATCCGAACGGGGCCCAATCTACAACGAGAGTGTCCCAGAATTTGAACGGGGCCAATTAGACGACATCTCACCAAAGTTGATGGCAACACGACTGGTCTTCGCTTTCATCAAACGGAGCAATCCATTCTAAAACAACACGGAGCCGGCAGGACCAACTTGGGCCGTCCCTACACCCATCCCAGGGGGCCGAGGAGTCTTCCAAAAATCATCCTAGGCAACAAGTCACAAGGAATGGGAATGGTTCATCAAGGGATCGAGAAACTTCGACGGACAAGTGACACCAAGGACGGAGTCGCAAACGGATCAACCAGAGGTGTGGTTTATGGATTCTACTAGCCACAGACAGCTAAGTACATTAATCCATATTCGACAAACAATTTTTTTAGTGTAAAATGTTTGCCCCAGTGTGAATGTGTTCGATGTCAGGAGGAGGTGTAGATGGGCGGAACCCATCTCATTTATTTTTGGCAAAGAAAATACGTAAAGAGTAAATTTTCTTCTTTCTCAAAGTAGTAAAGAAACCCTATTAAGACACATAAAGTTCTGTGAGAATCCATGTGAATAAACTATTCTAATGTATTAGAAAGTCAGTAACAGTTATTATTCATTTTGCCACAAGAGTAATAGCAGCATGTTACTAAAGGCGAATGGGACTAAATAATTCTTTAACAAATATATGTATGATTTAAGGATCAATATTTATTGGTTTAGAAAAGGTGTATGCGCTATAACGCCAAAATCACTATTCATTAGAAAGCTTGAAACGTAAACAAGGTTCAACGAAAGGCATATGCTTCGTTTGACGCTGTTTATGACCTCAGGTGTTTATCGTATATTTAGTACAATTCTTGAAAATAGAAAACCTCTTCTTTTGGCTACAGTCAATGCCTAATAGAGATAGAGCGTTTGTGGTATTAAAAGGGGAGAAGTGGACGTAGTTAAAGGTATAAAATTAAATATGGTACTTGAAGATGAGATTAATCCAACCCAGGGAAAATAATGTTCAGTACAATTATGGTAATAGTAGGGTAGGCTTTAACCAAAATAGTAAGCACCATTTGTCATCATGGATTTAGACCCATATAGATTGTTTAAAGACGAACTTCAATACAAAGTTAATATTCGCGGAGAAGCCCCGTTAGACACGGTAGATGAGCTACGTAGCCAGCTCCTTCAACTATTTGATAAGGAAAGAGACATAAATTCCTCAATAGTGGAAGTCTCCTTAATTCCCCCGCTATCGGAAGAAGTTCCGATCGTAGAACTTAAGTTACATAACTTACAGAAAGACATAACTGATAAGACAGAATTCACCCCAAGTCAAATAAAGAAATACCATACCTCGTTATTACATCTTTCATCAAGGCTAAAAAGGGCGACCATTGATGATGCAACGTTAATAGAAGGGAAAGAGACATGTTTGAAACTATGTGAGCAACTTAGGGTAAGGGTAATGTCAGTTAAGAGACGGGATAAGGAGCCCACACTTGCAGGAACTGAAGAAGAACCACCCAGTCGTCCCGAAGAGGGATCTACGGTTTTGAATGAAACGTCTACTAATATCAAAGAAACCCCTAAAACTAGTGGAATAAATATAACTGATTCCATTCAAACGGGATTCCAAAATTTTGTTAAGACAAGACTTTTAACCGTTTTGAGTATAGTGAAAAAATGGGGAGTGCATTTTGGGGAGGAGTCGGATCCAATGGATTGTTTAGAAAGGTTAAACGAACTTAAAACCGTTTACCATTTAACTGATTGGGAGTTATTACAAGCTCTACCAGAAATTTTTCATGGACGTAGATTATGGTGATTAAGAAACAATCAAGGTAACTGGAGCGATTGGGAACAATTTTCGAATTCATTCAAAGTTAGTTTTTTCAAGACTAACTATCAAGAGTTAATAGACGAGGATATTCAAGGTCGGATACAAAAACCCACGGAGTCAGTACAGGAGTACGTAACTGATTTACAAACACTAATCAGAAGACACGGGTATTCACGCAAGAACAAGAGCTTAACCGTATTTTTCGTAACTTAAGACCCGATATTAAAATAAGTTTAACTAGAGCCGTCCCTCAGTTAGTGAAGGAAGCCGCACAGTTCGAGTTGGCCCAACAAGAGATTAGAAATTACGGCATAAATTTTGGCAACGAAAATAAACTTGGAAGTAACCAACAAGGGAACAGGGTTTTGGTGTATATTCTAACCAGGAAAACCGACAATACCAAGAAGTGGGGCCCTTTTCACGGAGGGACAGGAGGGAAACGTCAACCTTCGACCCAAAAGTCAATTACAATAGAGGAAGAGGAAACAACCCCTCACTAAGAACACGAAAATGCTTTAATTGTTTCGCGACTACACATTTAATCCGCGACTGCCCTAATAGAAACACGAGTGGTAAAGAGCCGGGAAAGAAGCCACATTTTTAAGTAGGCGTGGTCCAAACAACCAACCCACGCCGAAATTTCGACCCGTGAACAGCGACCACGGAGTGCTCTAAAGGGAGTGACTATAAAAATATGTCAAAAAAATATTATCGCTCTTTTGGATACCGGCTCAGTTAACAATATTATGTCTAAAGAGTTCTACGATAGTCTAGATAAAAAAAGACTACAAGGACCAATGTCATGTTACGTACAATGCGTCATGGCTGACACTAGAACACTAAACGTAAAACAAAGGGTAAAAATAAGCATTAAAATAGGGAGATGGGCGTGGCCTATTTGGTTTCTGATTGTGTCATCCTTGGTGACACCAGTTATAATTAGGAAATGACTTTATTCGTCACACAGGTATGAAAATAGATTTTCCTAATAATAATGTGAGTTTTGGATTCGATAACAAACTTCAGTTTGAATTAAAACCCATACCTAACCGAGGAGAAGTAACTATAGCGATGGAGACAGAATCCCGGGGACACTTTGGTAAAGTATTGAGTGAATATTATGACGTAATCAGTGAAAAAATAGGAAGAACCAACGTGCTCACGTTAGACATTGAACTTCTCGACAACGTCCCGGTTCGTTCTAAACCCTACCACTACGCGCCACCCAAATTGCAAGTACTTAGGCGTCACGTCCATGACCTGATGAAGAGAGGTATTGTCAGACCCTCTAAAAGTCCTTATGCGTCCCCAGCCTTCCTTATAACGAAGGAAAACAAGGAAAATTGGTTGGTCATCGACTATAGGAAATTGAACGCCAAATTTAAATTTGAAGCGACGCCCTTACCAACTATTGAAATGGCCTTTCAATACCTGGGCAAGGCCAAGGTATATACGGTGGTGGATCTAAATAAAGCATACTACCAACTACCTCTATCAGAGGCATCCAAGCCATACACGGCGTTCGTTAGGCCCGTGGGGCTGTTTGAATTCAATTTCCTCCCCTTTGGAATGTGTAGTGGGGCTCAATCGCTTAGTAGATTGATGAATAACATATTCGGGGATATTCAGTTTGAGTACGTGTTTACGTATTTAGATGACTTAGTAATTTATTCTGAAAATTACCAAGAACATGAAAAACACCTGAGAGAAGTGTTAAGAAGATTACGGGAAGCCGGACTTATAGTTAATCCAAAAAAATTAAGAGTAGCAGTGACACAGGTAGAGTATTTGGACCACATAATTTCCCAAAAAGGGGTGGAGGTGAACCCCGAACGTACCCGAGTGGTGCGCGAGTTTCCCAGGCCCAACACTACAAGGAAACTCGCCCGGTTTTTAGGGATGATCAATTTTTATGGAAGGTTTATACCCAATCTCGCATCAGTAGCCTTCCCGCTTTACCAAATAAAGAAAAAGAATGGTATATTTCAATGGAGTTTACAAGCCGAAGAAGCGTTTGAAAAGTTAAAATCTAAACTTTCTCATCCCCCTTTATTGAAAATTGCGGATTTTCAGAAGCCATTTGTTCTACAAACAGACGCGTCATCTTCAGGATTAGGAGCAGTGTTATGCCAACGCAGCGAAGGGGAATTGCAGCCAGTAGCTTACGCCAGCCGCACGCTACACTCCCACGAGAAGAACTACGCTACATTCGAGCTAGAAGCGTTAGCTATCATTTTTGAAGTCAACAAGTTCAGACAATATTTAGAGCATAAAGAGTTTGAGCTTCAAACTGACAACTCAGCCCTGTCTTGGTTATTAAATCACCCCAGGCAAATAGGAAAAATAGCAAGGTGGATAGCGCAACTACAAGTATTGAGGTACACACTAACTCATATCCCCGGAAAAGAAAACGTGGTAACCGACACCTTATCACGGATGTTTGAAGAACAAGGAAATGAGCCTAAAAAGACGCCGCCACCCGGAGAGCAAGGAAACTATGAGCCGGCGCCACCGCCTGAAGATCAAGGAAGACATTAGGATCCAGCGTCGCCCCAAGAGGAACAAGCCCTGATAGGAGTACTGGCCGGGTTGCCAGAACTATTCATACCCATCAAGACGTCTCAACAGGACGATCCCAAACTACGAGAAATTACAAACGCTCTTGCCCAAGGTGAGGTGAGACCAAATTACAAAATCAAAGAGGATATATTGTTACATAAACCATCGTGAAAGTCGGGTTGGAAAGTATGCGTACTCGATTCTCACACCCAAGTACTCTTCGAGTATTTCCACGTGTCATCAATGGGGGCCCACCTAGGAGGGGCTAGAACGGTGGCCAAAGTCAAGGGACAATTTTTTTGGCCCGGAATGGAACGGGACCTACGCGACAGAGTTCGCTCCTGTCAGGTTTGTGGGCGTTCTAAACCAGCACAGAATCGTAGGTACGGATTTTTATCCTCAGACGTAGCTCAATTTCCTATGCAGAGATTGTATGTTGATCTTTTTGGTCCCTTACCGAGGTCCAGTGATGGTAATGTTATTTTACTAACAGTATTAGATGCATTCTACAAGTTTGTTTGGCTGATCCCCTTGAGAGCCCCTACATCCTCGGCCGTGGTTAAAGCCCTGAATAGGGAAGTGTTCAAGAACTTTGGTTTCCCCTGCTCAATCGTGTCGGACAATGGAAGCCAGTTCACCTCTCAGTTATTCAAAGATATGTGCTTTTCCAATGGTATTAGACATTTTACCACGAGTCCGTTTTATCCGAATCCGAACCACGTTGAACGTTTTCATAAAAACCTTAAAGCTGCTTTGATAGCCTATCACCATCAATTTCATAGGAAATGGGACACCACACTACTTTGGCTACAATTGGCGTTCAACTCGGCTATCCACACCAGACACAAATCTACCCCAGCTGAACTGTTGTTAGGCTACGAACAGCTGTCACCTATTAATCTGCGCTGGGAGTTATATCCAGGGTTTTTAGAGGAAGGACCGCCGAAAAAAATGGTGGAAAAATGGGAAGTCGCGTTTCGTGAGTTGAAAAAGTCGCGCGACTTAATCGCCCGATGATACGACGCTCAGAGAGCGCCAGTACCATATAAAGTAGGTGACAGGGCTAATGTACGAGCTTCACACCCTGAGTAAAGCGGCGGAAGGAGTAACGGCTAAGTTAAGCTACAAGTGGTTAGAACCGATGGTAATTAGTCAATTTTTGACACCGGTCACAGTCCTCCTTATTGACCCTCTGACCAAATTACCAAGCCGCAGAGCCCACGTCTCACAACTCAAACCATGTGTGCAGTGAGGTGTCCTGCTGAGAAGATGTGTTTGGGTTTACCGCCGTCGCTTGTTTTCTCTTGGTCTGTCCGCTCGTTCTAACAGACTTGGTGACTACGATGACATGTAAGGGAAGGGGATCACGTTTCTCTTGTTTGTGGGTCTTTTCTCTGTTAAATGATGTTATTTCGGTTGCGGGGTACATTTTATGTATGCTCTGACTGACCTTGACTGAATCCTTAAGGAAAGAGGTGGGTGGTCTGTTCCAAAAGACACCCGTAGGGAGAATTAGATGATGCCTTTCTAATAGTACTTTAGGTACTCTAGTTACACCGAATATTAACCTTGTTCGGATATTTAAGGGCTAGTAATTTTTAAGGTATAAAAAGATGAAAAATTATGTATGTAAAATATGTACTATGTCATTATATTTCTAAAGGTGTCTAAAGGAAAAAAAATCATGAATAACGTTCTAGGTAAAACTAAAACATTCTAGACTTCCTTAAGTGTGTAACAAGTGTCGTCAAGAAAAATAATAATAATAAAAAAGGGACTATATCGGACTGAACGGTTAAAAATTGTAAACATTCTGAAATTATAACTAATCTGACATAGTGTTGTAAAATAACTTAGCTATATCTTTCTAAATGTGTATTCTTAAGATGACCAGCCGGTCAAGTTATACAAGGTATTTACGAGGTATATCATATTATGTTTACTTGGTATTTATTATATACAGACAATGTTTGGTCAAGTTATAAATAGTATTTATGAGATTCTGTATATTGTTTTCGTTTGTATTTCTAAAATTAAGGGGAGGAGTGTGTGACGTGTGCGTTTGGCGGTAGGTGCAAACAACTATAGCGCTAGGGTCTGTGTTAGTTCCGAGAGAGAGTTTGCCCGAGGCGAACGGCCAGAACTAGAGAAGAACGCTTAAGACTTGGTAGAGTCAAGACGGCCTAGTAGGTACGGACTATTCAGAGAGTCGCCGCCAACCACGCTCACTCACACGCCACGAGATATTCATGTGTTTGTAACTAATAAACTACAGTCTTAACTCACTACCTGCAATGTTGTTATTAATTATGAAATATATCCACGGCCTACAGCAAAAGAAGCAGGCAGTGCACTATTTAGGAGAATGTTCCTATTTTGTTAAATAATAAACTTTGATTAATGTTTTAGCTCAATACTTAAGCCTAAGAGGAAAATTTCAAATTTATATTAAATATAGCTTTGCTTGTATTTTGTTTTGACCGCATATTTCCCGCCTTTCATACCACAAGGTTGTACTTTTGAGTCGGAAAAATTGTTTAGGCTCAAGCTTATGGTAGAAAAATAGCCTTCCTAGCTTATAATTAACTAAGTGTATGTCTAATGTAATAAAGTGTAATTCTGATTAATGCCTAAGATAGACATTTTGTGTTTGGAGGGTTGGTACACCTGGAGGAAAAGCGAGAGACTGTTTTGTTGTTTTTTTGTTTGGTTTTTTGTTGTTTTTTTTCCCCAGACGTGTGGTGGACGAAACAGACAAGCCACGTGGTAAAGCTCAAGTTTTAGGTTTGGGTAAAGCAATCTGTTGTTTCAGAATTATTTATTTTTTTCATCCTGTGAGGAAGGAAGGTGTGTGAGGCGTTTCCCGGTACCGCCTAACTATCCGTTTCCTGATGCAGTGAAGGAATTGCTGGAAGATTCTGCCACGTGGAACTTTTGGATTTCGGCTCAGGTTGAGTACAACCTACAAGGTACGAGTAGAAAAAGAATAGGTATATTTCCTCCCACGATAGTACCAGCGAGTTGCTAATCCTCGAGGACTTGATCCACGGGAATACCTCGGCTGAATTCGTTCCCAGACTGATAGCTGGATTTACCGACGCCGATCTGGGTGTATTTGTCCAGCACTAAGAGTCTGTCAGGGGCCAAACCCTGTGGTTTTTTTTTTTTTTTGTTTTTTTACCGTCCGGTACTAAGGAACTAAGCATTCCGGCGGACAATATCCTCTATAATTCCATGAAGTCAGTTATATATATTAAACAGTAGTGCCAACCTTTCGCGCGGACAGTTAAAAACCCTGGAAAGGGACTATGTCAGTGGTATATAAAAAAAAAA